>WOGO01001352.1:0-18456 GCA_015342085.1 Leptinotarsa defecta
ATATTATCAAGAAACACTAAAACGATTTACCGGAATATTTTTTAGTCCCGGTCCGTCACGGTATCCCGTCCGAATAATTAAATAAAAAACAAACGCATTCGTACACTAACGGAGACCAACTGGAGGCAAGCCTCCTCTGACGCTATAATTTCTGCAACTGAAATTACAAATCGGGACGTATGTCGCTGGTTGGATTGGTCTCGTGGAGCCTGTGTTTTTTTAAGCTGTCGGAGGCTTGGCTCTCTTGCAACGTATGGCATTCATTATTTCGGGATGATAGTTTATTCATTATTCGTTCATGGGCGGTGCGTTTGAGTTTTGTTGATTCCGGATACAGTATGGTACGTACTACGTAGTGAGTGATAGTGTTTTTTCAGGCATATTATGAATTTATATTAAAAATTAATGGTGAAGTAATGATACCCAAGCATTTTCAGAAAAAAATAATCATAATTATTTGTCAATACCTTTTAATTTATTGCGATGAATAGCCTCAAATTCTATGGGGAGGCTAAGCCTCCCTTGCCTCCTCTGACGAGCCGCCGCTTGATCTGCATACACATAAAGTATATCAAAAACCGACAGATATCTGCATGCATTTTCGAACCACCATTCCAGTCAAAAGCGGGGAATTATCGACACCCTGACGGAACGAGCCCGTAAAATATGTGAACCGGAACAATTAGCTAAATTGAATTCTCGAAAATCATGTATGTGTATTCATGTTGAGTATCGAATACAGCATTTGGACTTCATATCCTTGAAATTTGACGAATGAAATAAATTGGTTTCCAATTGAGAAATTTTTCACAAATGAATTTATTGGCTTTTGAAAACAGAACAGTTTTCAAAACGTTAACTATATAGAAAAAATTGAATGGAAATGTCATTTCTTCCATTGATTATTCAGTTTGTAGACAGAATTCAAGAATACAAGTTACTGACTAATTGAACTCTTCAGTGTTTTATATAGTAACTTTTCAGTTGATCCTTTGGTACACTTCAGCAGATCTTCTATTGATTTAGCTAAGAATCGCGCGTTAAAAGGTTAAACCTCGTTCATCCTTAGCCTGCACGTTTCGACATTTAATTACACTATATTATTTACCTTACTTTAAAGGAAAGTCGTATTTGGTAGAGGTTATATGCAGTTGAAACGAGTTATTTAGTGGTATATTTTCCATTATTTTCACAGACAATGAATTTTTGAACAATGTTACCACAAATATAAGTTGATATATAATTACTTTTTGGATAATTGTAAAATATCCTTCAGATATTTGATACAAAACTAATGCATTACCCTTCAATGAAAATAAAATCATCGATATTTGCAGGTATTACAAAAAAGAAAATATTTGTGTCCAACTGATTACAATGAGGAATATTTCGATTGGCGCTGCTTACCCGATAAAAAACATCCATCACTTGGCTCCATTTGGTATACTACTTGTGGAGTTCCCTTTTCAAACAGAGCGGAGTACATCACTATAACTTCTCTAATCTGTCTAATTGCAACAGTAGTTTTCAGAAACATACACTTCAAGTCATATGGTGATACAGTATTTGAAGAAAATTATGCCAATGTACAAAAAAAGAATAAAATGAATTAAGAAAATTGTGTGTTTATTTCCATTCTTCAAATACAAAAATCAGACCTTACATCTTAACTTTTGAATGTTGATAGGATGAACCAGTGAATTTGTTTCTAACGAATAAGAATAGTCCCAAAACAAAAACATGTCCTTGAAACTACATGGGAGGCCACTTCAAATCCATAGATACGCATTCTGCTCATCCATAATAAAAATACAAAATTATAAGTTAACTTAAAAGTCTATTTTACATAAATCTACTTTAATTTTAAAGACATTAACATTAAGACAGAATAATATTAAGGTAGTTTACTTTTAAAAGCATATTTAACAGTGTCCACCAGTTTGCTGTTGGTATACTTCAATGGTATCTCCTTCTTCCATGTCTAATGTGGTTGGGGTATCGGTATCGTTTATTGGGTTCCCATCGAATCGGAATCGTACTACCTGCGTGCTGATACCCTATAAAAAAATCATGCATTGTTAAAAATGTTCAAAAAACTATTTCTATTGTTGCCTGACCACTGGCTCATCAAGTTTTTATTAGAACAAGAAAAAGAACACAGTTCTTCGTTAGTGGCAAGGCAAAACAGGCCAATGCGATACAAGAATAATATGAAGTTCCTAAATTAATGAAATATATTTTTATTGAACCTGATGAATGTAACATGGAGCAGTCGTAAAAGGCAACCAAACTCACAAGGAAAGACTTGTGAATGGTAAGCAGTTAAAATAATGATTAAGGCAAAAAGTAATCACTACCTATTATAAAACAAAGTCGATTTCGCTGTCTGTGTAAATCTATAAAACTAGCAATGGATTTTGATGCCGGTGATTCAAGAAGGTTCATATTTATTTAACAGACATAATATAGTAGAGGCTCAGAGGCATAGGGCTGAGCCCAAGGAAACATATTAAAACATCCACTACAGTATTGTACACCTTAAAAAAAAGGTCTACAAAAGGGTCTGTGATGGTATATTTTCAGCACTTAGGTAACCCACAATAACCAATTTTTATCCTGAGAAATAATAGCTTATTTATGAAGGGATTCTAAGCAATACAGCGTTAATCCTTATCCAAACAAGTACTTTCAAGATAGCCCTTTACAGCATGCAATTTAAATGAATATTTTCGAAGATATTACAGATTTAAAATACAGGGACTAGCGGTTGCGGCGGCTGGCCGAGGGATCAAATAGCGCGTTGAAGGCCGGGGTTTTTCCTATTGCACTTTATGATTAGCAGCGATCGCACGTGTTCTGTATCAGCACGTGTTTATGTTTATTTAGTATCAGCACTGCAACCATGCGGAGTCGGGGCTGTCGCTAGTTTAATATAAATTTGACAAGTTGAAAAAATTGAATTTCTCAAACAACCAAATAGAATGATTATGGAAGGAGGTGTAGCCAATAACTGGAAGAAATTCAGACATTAGTTTGGGTTGTATCTTATAGCTATGGGATGGTTTCGTAAGGAAGAAAAATACAAGCAGCTGTAGTATTATTACATATTCCTGATGATGAAGTTTTGGAAACAATATAAATTTTGGGATTAGAAAAGGCCAAAGAAAATAAGACTGAGTTGGAAAAATATTTTATTCCAAAGAAGATTCTCTTTTGGACACGTTCCAAAAAGATCTCAAAATTTTGGAATTGTTACATAAAATTGAAAGTTAGAAGAATGATTTGATAAGTGATCAAATTGTCATCAACTCCGAAGGACAGAGAGTGAGAAAAAAGTTACTAAGAGAAGAGTGAGAAAAAAGTTACTAAGAGAAGGTTAATTGGATATGCATCATATGCAGAGCTTCAGAACAAACAGAACATAATACCAAGAATTTAGTAGAACCAGAAGGAGCCTTAGAAATAAACAAAATAAAGAGAAAGAACTTCTAAATTCCTCACAATTAGAGTTCCAGTATGCTTTTTGGAAGAGTAATGATAATGGACGCATTGGACAAAATAAGTCGAAGTAACAATTTTTTATTTGTCATTTATAATATTATGTCACTCATTATTATTGACCAGCCATAGGTGAAACTTGTAACTATTGTAAAAAGCCTAATATTTTTTGAAAAAATGGGTAAAATCAAAGCCCAATTGAATCAAATGAATGTGGAAGCATGTTCTAAACATTTCCGAATGGATTAATTACAGTTATTTTTCATTAGGAGTAATTCAAACTTGAATTTGACAGAAGTAGGGTTGAAAGAACGTTTTTAAGTCAATGCAAAATGAAATTTCCTATAAAAATTTTAGGAATAAATGCAGTTCAGTCTCAGAATTTTTTTAACAAATTTGAGAAAATTTTGAACAATCACTGGATTCAAAGAAGTGTTCTCTTACCCATTTGGTAAGATTGATATTGATCCAATTAACATTAAAGGGAAAAATAATTAGGAACCTAGTGTATCATATTCTTTTCAGAGTAAGAGTTAAGTTGAAAACAGAGTTGATTGTATTTGCTACACAGTCTGATAAATATTGTTTCAAAAGGCTTGCATGAGACCTTTCTGTACCATCAGAAAATTTTCGGTGTTTTCATGAAGAAACGTTTCTAATGGAAAAGCTTTCATCGATGATATACTTTTTCACTCTGTAGACAAAAAATGATGAATAAGATACATAAGTCTAAGTGTTAAGAATATCAAAAGATATATGGGGTAGTTTTTCAACAAAATGAGGCTCCTCCTTTTGCATAGTACCTTTTTTCTTGAAAGTATCTTTCGATTTTACTCCACTGGATTTTTTTGTGGGAATGGTTGAAATCAAAAGTCTAGGAGATGCAGCTAATGTAGATAATTTATTGAAAGAATCAGCTGCTGTAGGTTACTAACACTTGATATTCTTCAGAGTGTAAGGAAGTAAAAAGAAGCTAGTTTGAATTACTGTATGCAAATCAATGATGCTCAGTTCAAACACTTGATAAAGTTGTACTGTCAGAAATGTTACAGATTGTTTCGTTTCTACTGGAATACATTGCAAATCGTTATTTTTAACACCTCGATAAGGTATTAAAAATAACGATTTGGTGTTGGGAAAAAACTCCAGTAATATTCATTACTACACCAAAGGTTCCAAACAGTGCATCATAAGTAATATGAAGCTAATGAAAGACATCAACTTCAAAGTATAAACGTCGGAAGGTTTGTGACGAATACTTAGCCGTCAGTTTAAACGGCAATGAAAAACCTAAGGGCATCATATGCTATCATTTAGGAAAAAAACTACAATGCCTTCCTGAGAAAACTGAAGTTTTTTTCAAAATAAATGCCTCGGAACTGAGAACAACGCAAAAAATAATGATCAAGACTGCTTGTGAGACTAATAACGTTTTACCAAGTTTCCGGGTTAATACAAAGCTTTTAAATAACTGGACGTTACATTGTTATCCAATAGAAAAGCGAAAAAGAGAATTGATAGAAAGAATGTCAGGAAACGTTGAAACGCAATCGATTTTGAATGTTAAGGCAAGCATATTTTATACTTTGTAATCGATGAGAGCAAGGTATTAGCATATATATGTGATGACATCTCCACTTTAGAAAACAGCGTTCATAGGATCGACAGAAAGCTCAATTCACGAATATCTCAAAGATAAATGAGGTTCTCTAAAATGATCAT
Source organism: Leptinotarsa defecta (assembly GCA_015342085.1). NCBI lineage: Eukaryota > Metazoa > Arthropoda > Insecta > Coleoptera > Chrysomelidae > Leptinotarsa > Leptinotarsa defecta. The sequence continues at coordinate 5,221 of WOGO01001352.1, forward strand.
TTGCAAAGCCAAGCTTCTATGAGTCAGAGCAGCTTTCACTGCAAGTCAACTGAATGAAACCGGAGCCCAAAAACAAAGTATTTGTGATCCTACATCAGAAGATACCATAGAGCGTTTTCATTAGGCTTAGGCTTGTCTCTTTTGAAGACAGTTGCAGAGCAATGCAGTCGTGCTTACATATTCTCATTACAAACACAACAAGAGTACAAGTGATAATTTATTGTTCTGTATGCCTATGACAAGGTTATGTCTGGTAGAAGAATAGGACTTCGGATAGAATCATCACAGCATTTTAATTGTTTGGTGTTGAATTTCTTATATCCACCAATAGATCTACGTTAAAGACCTAAAATATGTTGTATATATTCTTGACCTGTACAGTTTTCAAAATGATTGAGAGAAGATGGTCCTTGGCCACAGAATTTTCAAATTTTCTCAAAATAGAAACTGAGTTATAGATATTTAATGCCTCCAGCAAACAAATTTGCCAAAAAACTCGAGCAAACTTATAAATCATTATATAGAAGAACAAAATCAAACTTGTTTCTTGAATGTTGAAACAAGCATTATAATTTTATAATTAAAATGAGTTTATTTCAGATAAATCAATTTTAAAATAAATTTTTGCTCTGTTATGTCACATATACAAATACATTGAACAATCTGAATTATATTTCATGAATCTAAAAATGAGGAAGTCAAAAAATATTGTCTTTTTCAAAGATGGACTATTAAAAATGTACATAGTTGAGGATAAATTCAATATGTTTCACTGACTAACAAGATTTGAACATTGAGTCTTTTTTTTACTTTATTATATCACATCAAATCTTTTCATAATGTATGAATATAAGATGCCCAAAACTAGATCAGCGTATGGTAATGAGCTGGAGAAACAAATTCATTTATATCAAGCCAAATATGTAATATTTGGCTTCAGATGATAAAAAGGTCGAGATCTAGTGCGAACTGGAAAACCATTACACTCCTAATTCAGTGTTGACAATGAACTCAATTTTCAACAAAAATAAATAATTATCTTATACGTTTACTAGACTGTTTATAGCTGAACCCATGAATTCCTGAATACATTTTAAGAAACAAGGTAATTCCACCTAAACCAATTGTTTATTTATTTCACAGAGTAATTGTAGTCCTACATTAATATGTTGTCTGTAAAAATACGTCACAAAATACAAAATCTTAAATCTACATATATTTCAAGAATATGGAAGGAATTTCGTTTTCTGTAAAAGTACGTCATAAAACACAAAATTTTAAATCTACTTACATTTCAGGAATATGGACTGTATAAGTTAAAAACCAACACAAGTAACTTCAAAAAGTAAATATATAGAAGGTAGACGAAAAAATTAAAATACATCACACTTTTTTAGATACATCACACACTGACAAAAACACCGAACATAACTACAAACGATGTATATTATGAAAGACTGCTCAGTTTTTTTTATGATTAATATTTATGTACTTGCTGATTTCTCATCTTATTTTTTTGCATATGATGAGAGTATTGGATGAAAAGGATCAGATGATGTGGCCTCTCATACTTAATGAAATGGACGAACTGTACCAAGCCCTTATAATTTTTTGTCACTCATGTAGAGTTCAAAACAAAAATTACACTATCATTAGAATATTACACTACATAGTTCACTGTTGCCATCTATAACAAATAGGACATCTATCACTGTGGGCACAGTGTGGACATTGATCATTATTGTCCTTAATTTTTAAGATTTACCTCAGATTATTTAATTTCTAATTAGTCAAAATTACCTAAGAAGGATTATTTGTCAAAGAAAGAATACTACAATAAATGTCTTAACTTAAATAAAAATTATTTTCTTATCTCTAAGCCCAAGTTTTCTTCGCTGTTTATGAAACTTAAAACCCAATCACCTTAGAACAATAAACAAAGGTAATTCATCATTATTGCAGTTATTTCAATTAAATTATTTACATATAAAAATAATATTGTTTGTGAAGAAAGGTTGGTTGGGTATCAGGATCAATTTCTTCTTACAAAAACAACTGTTTTCTTTCTGAAGTTTCGAATTTAATTAAATTGTTCTTCAGGGATTAAAAAGTAGTTTCTTTGTGTAGATAATATTACCATTTTAAAAACCATCAGACATTAGATACATATTAAAAAAATAAAAAACATAGCAACATCCAAATTTCCGAGACAACACAAAACAACATGAAACAAACGTTTTGTCATGTCCTTTTGTGTTGTCTCAGAAATTTGGTTGTTGAAATGTTTTTTATTATGTATATAATATGTCTGATGGTTTTCAAAATAGTAATATCAACACGAAGAAACTACTTTTCGAGCCTTGAAGAAGAATTTAATTCAATTCGAAACGGCAAGAAAACAATTGTTTTAAAAAAAAATTATCATATTTCACCACAAATGATACATAATGCACACATATGCACTATTGACACATTCAAAATACATCAACATGATTATGATCTATGTTGACACCCTTAACTAAATGTTCATAAATTTGATATACTAGTTGTAAATTGTAAAGCTTATTTATTAAAAAAAAAAAGAAATGCTAAGCCACATAATTTTCTGTAGGAAATTGCTTCATCAACTTTACTTCACTTTTTTTAAAAGAAAACCAAAAATTTCTATATCTTTTTCATTCAAATTCTTGAGTCAAGCAGGTACCAAGGTGTCGTTTATCACAGGCATTGCTGAATTAGCGATCAAAAAGTAAATTTCTAACCTCTCTAGGGAATTTTCATGTCACCAAATTATAACAACGCCTACTTATCGAATGCGAATTTATAAAACAATCATTTTTTGAAAAGGTTTAAGATTATTGAACCTGTTTTATAATCTAAGAGAAAATACAGTCTACACTGGTGTTACCATTGGTTTTGAGTACATCCATTATTAGAAATCCTTCATAATGCCATTAACCATGGTCTTTGGAAATGACAGAAAACCAGTTCAATTTGGGCGGGTTCTCTTCAACTCTTCAGTTGAACATTATACGTTCTTTGTTCATGATGTATTTCTCAATCATTATTTGAAATCCATATTCCCCTTGGAACATATATTTCGATCTGGGGATTGCAAACATTAACAGTAACCTTTAAAAGAGTGGCAAATAAAATGTTTGCGTTATTGTCATTGTTTAACAATGAAGTGAAAACATGAACTTTCAAATTCCGTTTATTTGATACATCTACTCAGAACTAACAAGCGCTCTTTGGGGGAGACTCCATTACCTTATTGTGAACATGATCAGTTCATACAAACAGATATTGATACAATGGTTATGAGTCAGATCAGTGGGCAGAATAAAGTATCGACTCGGACACAATCAGAATTCAATTGGGTCAAATGTAAACTGTTCAATTATTTTGCATTTAAATATTTTTCCTAATAGTAACATACTAATTAATTTGATAATCGAATATCCAAAACTTTTTAATTTGAATCATCCCATCAATAAAACAGCTATTCTTAACAATGTATCTATGAGATGGGACAATTAGTGTCCCCTATCTTTTCAAAGATCAGTGATGCCATTTACATTGAAAAAAAAAACTATAAAACCATGCATTTTCAAGCGCCATTATTAGAAAACATGATTACAGATAACATTCAGTTTCCAAAAATTGAGATAGTTGGGATTACTTACAGCACGCTCACAGTAAGCTGTCATCAGTTTCCTCAAAGGAGTATGTCTCTTGATTTTGAATTGAACTACAGCATTATCCTGACCGAGTACCTTCAAGTTGATGTGTTCAGCTTCGTTAGACTGCAAGTAAATAAAATATGAAAAATATTCAATGTCATCATGGTTAGGTTTTGTTTGGACATACCTTTTTCTCATCACCCATTTTTACTAGATTTTGTGGAAGATTCTAAGTGAAAATAAGACTCTACCAACACCAAACTACACAAATTTATTAATTGATTAATGCAAGTTATCAGTAAACAAATACCAAACTTGACTGCAAACTTGCTGCTTCGAGCTTGCTAATGATGGCCGGCTCCGTGTGAAAGAGCGCCAAAGGTGAAGTGGGAAGTGGGCATGGGAAACAGACAGGACGACGCTAGTCAAAATGACAAAATGTGCAGGTCAAATAAATCTGGTTCAAAATGTATTTCAGTCTTTTTATAAACACTATTTATTATTTATAATATTTATTTTAGTAATATTTTGTTCGAAAAAGCAGTTATTTAAATATTTCATTTCATGATCCTGAAGAAAAGCGCGGGTAATATAAATTCAAAATTCATCCATCTCTCTCTTTTCAAGAGCTCCAGACACGACCCACAAGTGACGCCACCGAACGGAGGCGCTAACGGACAATCGAAAAAGTCACGGATACATTCACTTCAGTGTCTCCAATGTTCGAAAATGACTGCATAACATTTCAATTCAACAACAACAAAAATTTCACTATCAAAACTGAACCACCTAAAGCATAGATATTATAATATATTATATTATGATGTATATATCCCACATAAGAATCGTATTTGCCATTTCCTAAAACTGTTGTAATGTTAATTGTTTTACTTAATATGGTTAAAATTTTTAAGAAATCATTCATTATGAATATATACTGATAAAATATTGAAGATACTAATTCTAAAGATTCAATTCAATTTTGGAATAAACGACACTGCAAAAATTACAAATTTCATGAAAAGGGAATTTGATCTACCTCTTTCGGTCTCCCTCTGTATGGCCGTTGCTTCCCACTCGGTGGCATTTAGCCAATTTCCTTCTGTCAACAGTTGCCAGTTTTATACGGGGGCGCAACAGTCTTGCTCGAAGCAATACTGCCACCTGAGTTTTTTCACTCATCTTTCGTTTATTCAGATGCATCAGATTATTTTTAAATAAAGGAAATACTCAGAGAGGAAATATAATGAGACCAAGAATAAACCCCTGATGAACGGACTCCATTGTTTAGACTAGCTGCAGTTGATCACTGAGTTGACGTTTCAACAATTCAATATCTAATGTTAAGATATGATTCAAACCACTTATGAGTTATTCCGTCAATGCCATAATGAAAATGTTCTGAGGAGTATTCCATGATTCACAAAATCACAGAACACTGTTGTAGCTAAATAACGATTGTTGATATTGTTATAAACTTCCTATAGTAGAGACAAAATGTGTCTCATAGTACACTTTTTTGGTTTGAATTTATATTGTGTATAATTTATTATATTAGGCGATATTAAAAAATCAGTATGACGAGATTTTGGCTAATGAAGAGATGAGACATATTAGACGTAAATTTGAAATTTCTCCATTATCGTCACTCTTATATAGTGGTTTAACCAAGAACAGATATTTTGAGGAAGGTAGAAAAATAGGCAACTTCAAAAAATAAGTATTCTCAAAATAACCAAAGTAAAATCAGGAAGATTATGAAAACTAGTTTTTGTTCTCTCTCTCTTTCTAATGTCTCTAGCCGCTGCTTCTCATTCGAGCGCATTTGGCCAGGCTCCTCCTGTCCACAATGAACAGAAGCTTAGTCCGGGGATGCAGTGATCTTGCTCGAGGCAATGCTGCCACCCTGAGTTTTTTCATTCACTTTTTCTTTTAACACAATAACTCTATTTTTCATTGGTCGCCTCCTTCTTGAGAAGCTTTCGAATACAGATAACACAAATACACATGTTTATATATTTTTTAGAACTTACGACCTCGTCGAATCCGTCGACATCCAGTCTGGTTACTGGCTTAGGAGGCCCCCAATCCTCTCATCTTTCAATTCAATATGTATTCAAACGTAACTTCATTTTAGATTAAACTTTATTTTTAGCTTATACCTTTTGGACTCCACTTCAATAACGATATCCATGTGCCACCTTTGAGGGCGGTTGTTATCGGCACAAACGTCCTCAGTCCAACTGAGGGAACTACTGTTCTGGTGATTACGCAAATTGGGAATGAAGTCTAAATTGTGAATATTTGTAACTATTATTATGAATCATTGAGAGAGAATATTATTTTGAATTTTTATTCATTCTTTTTTTCCGTACACAACCCTTTTCTCCTTAAGCACCTGAAACGCTTGAATTTCAGTTAGAATATATTTGAGTTGCACTAGGAAAACGAATAATATTGAAATGAAATGTCAACGAAAAGGAATTTTCATCAAAATAGATAATTTTACTAGTTGACGCCCCAGACATATCAATTCCTTGGGTATGTTCCTTCAATACATATCTAAGCGCTTGATTGACTTGTTTGACTGGGAAAACTTTCGATAATGCAGAACTGTTATCTTAGTTACATCCAGCGGCCAGTGTTGTCAGTCGCAGACCTAGGACAGAGATATCAACCTGCCTAGGAACCTATGCGACCGTATTTCAAGCGGAAATTTACGTTATTAAATTGTGTGCGATGAAATTGGAAGAATCCAACCTCATACACAAGTCAATAAAAATATTCTCGGACAGTCAAGCGGCGTTGGAAGCTCTAGACTCCTACCGAGCAACGTCTAAATTGGTAGCAAATTGCCAAAAACGGTTCTCCTCGATAAGAAGACTCAACATATTGTCTCTGGTCTGGATTCCTGGCTATATACCGACCTGGAAGGTAGCACCATTCTTGTAAAGACTAATCGGTTTCGCTAATAAACTAAGTTTATTTGGTCAAGTGTGTTTAGACGTGGAGAGACGAATAGATCCACTCACTTTTGACCTAACCTAATCTAAATAATTGAACCGATTCTGGGTGGACGGACACCAAACGCGCATCACTTCTGTGTGTTCTATGAGCTGTGTCAATGAGAAAAGAAGAAGAGGTGAGGTGTTAAGTATGAGGTTGTATATTTGTTTTGAAAGTTCTTATTGTGTGCGTATATAGTTTATTTGTACATTCAGGGTAGATGTTAAATTTCATTAATTTCCAATAATTATTATCAGTTGTCATTGTCGACTTGTATACTAGCTTTTGGCTTCACTTACTTCGGATTTGAATAAAGTGCTGAGAGTACCTAAGCAGTGGAAGGTTTTACATTGACATTTTGAAAGACAACTTTTACAATCAAAGGTATAATGAAATTCTGCATATTTATCTTGAAAACAAAGTAACCATTTTTTTACAGGTTAAAATGATAATCCCTGTTCGTTGTTTCACATGTGGAAAAGTAATTGGGAATAAATGGGAGGCCTATTTAGGTCTTTTGCAAGCGGAATATACAGAGGGAGATGCCTTAGATGCACTCGGACTCAAAAGGTATTGCTGTAGACGAATGCTCCTGGGTCATGTGGATCTAATTGAAAAACTTCTCAATTATGCTCCTCTGGAAAAATAACATACTAGCCATGTGAAATTGTATTATATGTTTATTTTTTGTAAGAAATGTCTTTGGTTTCTAACCGATTAGTGAATAAATGAAAAATTGTGAGTAGTATATTAAATTATATTATAATTGACTTTTTCAATAAATGTACGCATGATTTAACAAGTAGGTGGTTCAAACTTTAAGAACTTAACTGGTTCAGGTTTATTTTGCACAATTACTTCCGACAGTGAAGATCTACTACTAGTATGCTGTTTCTTTTTGACACTGCTGGTGTTGAACACTCGGTCAGTTTAGTAGTTTTAAAGGTGGATATGATCAGACTCGTAATGTGTTTCTTAAGGTTCGAGCTTGGTAGAGTTTGACTTTTATCTGACTTTTCCTTGATCTGACAAATAGATGCAGAACTGAATTAACTGAGTCTGACTGAAATTTGTAACTTCAAGACCTGTTATTAGAGCAACATGCTAACCTTCCAGTACTCGCGCCCAAATGCTCTACAGTACTGCTTGTCCCATATCTGTCGATCCATCCCTAAATAAGGTATTGTGTATTTCAATTGAAAAACTTGATGTAGTATAAGTAAATAATATAATATGCTTTATACACATTATGATAATGCATAATCATAATCAAGTTGCATTACTTTTTTGGATTAGCTAATATACACCATCTTGAAAACTAAAGCACTTACTGAAACTTAAAAAACCACATCTACAAGTAAATAGAAAATGGTGGGGTTTGATTATGCCAATTTTGAGTTTTGAATTTGTTAGAGTTATTCCAATGATGATATAATTACAATTAGCTAGGGGTTTTGTTTGATAATGTTGTCCTAAGTTTCTGCATTCATAAATTCCTGAATAATCTTGAATTTTAATAAATGGAGCTTCGTTGGGATATAGTCGTGTTTCAGTAAGTGTAAGAATATCAATTTCTCCTTTCTTTAAATATGTTCATCAGTTTTATCTAAGACTTCTTATATTCACATATGAAATGTATAAAGGTTTAAAGTCATAATTCATTTAGGAAGGGTATTTGTTTGATATTTGATCATTCGGCAATTTTAGTCATTTACAGTGCTTACTCTTATATGTTAAATTGGAAAAGTCACAGTTAGCATATTTTTCTTGAGTACCTATACAGTTTTAATTTTCATGAAGATCTCCACATCGACAACAAATTAGTTTATATTTCTGTAATTCTTTGAAGAGTGGTTAAATCAATAACATTCAAAACATTGCGTTAATTTGTTCTTATAATAAGCGTTCAAGTTTTGGCAATTGATGAATACTTTTCGTTGGTTTTTGCCAATATTTGTACTGAACAATTTTCAGCCTACTTCCGCAAATACACTATATTTATCTTCATGTGAAAAATATTGCAAATAGGAAGTTTTAATGAAATCAAATTCTTCATCAGAATAGTTTTGTTCATGAATGTTTGTTCTAATTTTTTATTTAGAATAGGTAGGTTTTTTTTTTAGCAAAAGTTCAACACTTTTTATTCTGGGGTATACTTTTCTTTTTAGTTCCAACTATGTAGTATTTCTCTAATTTATTTTCATGATGATTCTTTTATTTGCAGTAAACGTCTACTTCCCGCGTCGAGTGTTTCATTGTTGCAATACTAATTTTGAGTCAACCAATATAATTATTATATCTTGGATCTTTTCTGATGATTCTTGTTTTGATTTTGGTTTAACAATAAATGATTCAGGGTAAAAACTGGTTTTATCTGGTTTAGATTGAGATATTACTTGTGAATAGAATGGAACATTCTTATGTCTTCTGCTAGCTTAATTTTTTCTGTGATTTCATCCAAAATTTCTATAATTGAGTATTTTCTACTATATCAGATGTGATCAACTCATAGTTGTTTAAAAGTCTTGGAGTACCTATATTGCGGTGTTTTTAAATATTTAAAAATTCTTTATCTTCCATTATTGACATGAAACATCTATAGCCTCATGTAAAACCAATTGCTGGCCTGGCGACAGGTCGCCACGCTATATGATAGTGTAAGAATTAATCACCCGATGAGGAATATTTTGTCGAGCCGTCGCCGGTCATGGGAAGCCAAGACGTTGAATCATAATTGTGATATCGAAAGGTTTTGTTTTTGGGATGATTCAAGTAAGTGACTGTGCTCTCGCCACACTGAGCTCGAATACCTATAGTATAGTGTATACAGTTGTGTTAACTACAGTATACATAACCTGTGTTTTACTAAATATTTTTTTCAATTATTGAAAACACAAAATATATCTGACAGTGATAATTTAGAAATTGAAAGTGAGCAGCCTCATGCAAAGAAAGCTAAATCACGCTACGCCACATTATCAAGTCATCAGTTTCCTAACTACGATACGAAACTTCAGGATAAACTTCCTCTTGAAGATGATCATTTGATGATCAAAACACGTGTCGAGGTGTTGAAATAACGGTTTGGTGTTGGGAAAAAATTTCAGTAAAATTCAGTGTATGTATAAACAAAACAAAAACACCGGCAGAACATTTTCACTTCAAGCATCAAAAATTTTGTCAAAATTTGATTCAAAATAGTGCTCATTCAGAATTGTTGAAACTGAAATGTTATATTCTTCATGGGAGTATGTTGAAGAGATTGAAATTTCAAAGAAATTCTCTATCCTAGCATCTTCTAAGTATATAATGTGTTTAGGTATCTCTGATAGAATATTGGAAAAAATGATGATGAAGACAATACGCTAGTAGTGCTTAGTCAGTATTCTCAAGACTTGCTTCTGGTGAATACAATAGATATTGCAGTAAGATGAAACAAATCATAAAAATGAAACATTTTCAGAGTTTCGGCATTCACGACACTACCGACTTGTTTTGGAAGGTATACTGACCTTACCAATCTATTGCGTAAAACGTCAATGTGTGTGAGTGCCAAAACACTATCTCGTCATTAGTGATCCCCAAAATGTTGAAGCTCGTACCACTATGACATGACATTGACTTTTGTTCGAGTTCAATTATAAATGATTATTGTAAAACCACATTAGTGCTTCATCTTTTAACTTCTCCGATTTTTATTGAGTTCATCACGTTGGCTTCCAGGGCACATGAGGTTAATGTCATCGACATATAATTCACATTCAGTCAATTGTAATATTTCAACCACGTCAAATGTAGCTTGCAGGACGCCATGTATGTAAAGGGGTATAATTTTTATGAGAGGTTAGTTTTTGGGGAAAAAACCTTTTGACTTCTTCATCAATATTAAATAGTGGAAAACTTACAAAAAAAAGAAAAAATTAAAGACATCAGTAAAAAATCTTCACTGAGATAAGTAAATCATGCACGGAAGTTTCTTTCAGATACAAAATGAAAAACAATCCATCCGAAACAACTACTTTCAATTACATGGAAATTACTTTTTCTCATTCACCTTGTGCCCCAAATATTCATAGTGGAATTGAAACAGTTATTGTACATATAAACGTTACACAACGTGGTAAATGAAAATATTGATATAAAATTTTACTCACAAAGAAAACTGCAACTCTTCAGGTGTACTTTGTCTTATTCTTGATAAAGCATCTTTTTGGATAACTTTTAAAGACAATTCACTCAAAACTAATATTTACATCTTCATTTCATGGAAAGGCACACTTTTAGTCTTGTAAAAATGAAAGTTGGTAAAAAACATTCATTGTTGGCTTGGATCACATTCAGCTAATGTGATCCAAGCCATAGGAAATTTATTTTTTCGTGAAGGGGGATTTTTTCAAGGAAATATTAGTTTTTGGGAATGACATCTTTTGACTTTCTACTTCTATATCATTATATTGAGTATGAAAGTTCTAAAAAAAAAGAAGAAAAAATTAAATACATTGGTAAAAACTTCCAACGAATATGTGTGGAGGAGCATACAAAATAGTTTTTTTTAAAACTTCTTTCTTCGTGTATGGTGGGTCAACTTTCAAATATTCTAATTTACCTTGGAAATGTAAAATATCATATTCATGTATGCATCTAGATGTATCACACTCTACAATGTTTCATAATGAGTTTCTGGAATGTTCCAGTAGGTAAGCGCGAAACCAAAACCGTCTCTGTTCAAGTTAATGTGGGACGGTTCGTTCTACCCATCGACTGTTATATTGAATGGTGTTTACATCACACTGATGCAAACATCATATAATGGTTATAAAAATCCCTGGCCATTTCAATTGTTGAGAATTAAATAAAATCTTTCATCTGAAATTGAAGCATTTGAAAATACATATTTTTACATATCCATCAATGAAAGTTTGTATAAATAGCAATATCACAAACTAATGTAAACTACAGAAATTTATTAACTTTATCAGTATAAAGTACATGTAGACTCGTACATGTTTCAGTATTAAGGTCATTAAAAATATGGATTTCAAAGTAATTTGAGAGTATTAGTTGCAGTTTTCAATTATTAAAGATAGATATAGTCAGGAGATAAAGCAATTTGGTAGTAAGTGAAAATAATTTTAATAAATTTGTTATAATCTAAGATATAGTTTCTATGAGAAATATATAGCAGCCTATTTCACACAAAACCTCACATTTGATAGATCTATCATATATATATATCACAATGCACAAAAAACACAACAAATAGATGACTTAGAAAGGCAGCTACAAGGAGAAAAATTTTAGAAAGGCTGATGGAGGGACAGGACTGGGAGCTGTAATTCCTCCTGCTTCTTGTAATCTGGCCCGAAATTCGGGGCATTGGTCCGCGATACAAGGATGGCCAAGAGATCTCCAAAACAGACATCGGCAATATCGACATAAAGAGAGCATTTCTGCATATTGTCTGTCTTCATTTAGTCCATATGTTCTGAAAAAAAACAACGTTTTTATTTATATCAATCTGTTGAAAAAAATATATTTAAATCTGTTTTTCCATTAACCAGCTGTCGCCCTCTATGAACGACAACTCTCAAAAGTCAAAACTTATGCGAGCTAAGTTTTGGTCTCACCATTCCAAACCTCCTCCAGAAAATTCAACAAAATGCAGCAGAGTAAACGAGAATCTCCAAATGATACCAGCCCTCCAAATGAAAACCATACGTTAGAACGATCGCTTCAGCACTTCGATGTTTTCGTTGTTTAGAAATTTGACACATAGGAAGAAACTCCATTTTAGTTTAAAGTAATAAAGACTCTAGACCCGAAGGAAGGAAACAGCAAGAATTACAATCATCAACATCTGCATTCAGTGTTATTTATCCGTCTAAAATAAGTTGTGTTGAGAAGCATTAATCACTTTCTTTCTGTATTTCATCAGGTCGGACTTCCATTGTCTAATATAATATAAATTGATTTGAAATTTTGAAAAAATATTAAAAATATTAACCGAAAATAACAATTTTATTGAACAAAAGAACTGAAATTACAAAGAAATAACATAAAACCAAACAACAACCAAAAAATAAAACATTGAAATATTAATAAAAGCTGAAAATTAAAAATTATTAACATAAAATGAAAAATAAAAAATTAAAAGATTCCAAACCAAGTTATGTGACGACGTTTCGATTGTTAGTATCCACAATCGTCTTCGGGTGATAACTGGGCTTATTCCTCCGAGATCCGACTATTTATAGGCCATTCGAGTGCTTTCACCTATCCTCTCTTCCCTCTCACCACTTCATTGGTTTTAGCGGGAGATGACCGTTTGGCGGAAGTTGGTCGTTTTTCGCTTGATTAGAGGTCTCCACATGTTACGTATCTCTACGTTAGCTTGACTAAATGCATTGTTGGATAACATATAAGCGGCTTCTTTGAATTTTCTCCTTAACTAGTGTTCCTCTTTGTGGATGATTTCAGCTTGAGCCCACTTGATATTATGTTGATGAGTCCAAACATGCTCTGCTATTCCGGATTTGCTGGTTTCTCC
>WOGO01001353.1:0-18454 GCA_015342085.1 Leptinotarsa defecta
ATAAATCATATATGATCTTTTAAGCTTTGAATGCAGCTGAAAAAGCAAATGCGCCACTGGAATCAGTGAAGTCGCCCCGGAGCGCCAATTAATTTTTATTGTTGTTTTTATTTTATTTTTATCGTTGTTTTAATAAAATATGAGCCTATATTTCAAAGAAATGGAAAATGAATGTCACACCTTGACAAAATCATCTGCAAACCTGATAGTTGAAAAATTGAGGATTCTATACTTACATAAACCATGTACTAGATATTGATATTGGTACTTCAACTTGGTGGTCTCAATAAATCTGCTTACATAATTAATTTTCAACGGATCAATGCTCTATCGCAATATTTTTCACGAAGAATGTTGTGTGAAATAGGAACACAAAAAAAGGTAAAAGAAAAGAGACCTGAAAGTGGAACAACAGATTGACTTGAGTGAAACAAGGAAAGCTTACTTTGGATTTTGTGTGGCCTCGAAGTGAGATTTAATGTTTGACTTCCAATATTAATCTGTTGAGATACTATGCATTTCACAAAACTCGTTGTTTGAAATTCTCCTCAAATCCATAAAATATGTATTGAATTCAATTACTTGAAATTTATTGTATGCACTCCACAGTTTTTTGATAATTCCTTTTTCGAATCTCGGAAACAAAAGTCCTCTTATTAATTCTCGTGTTTCTCCCTCAGAAACAATAGGTATGCAAAAACCCCATGGGTTTAAATAAAAAAGAATATACCAGTGAACCTCAATAGTTTGAAACGAATCATTCCAAGGTTGGGGTATGATTGACTGAATTTTTTTATTATTTGTCGAATAATTCGAAGAAATAGAGACTTCTGTTATGTGAAAAGTGGAAATGTGTCGCATAATGAATATTCCTATCACCTATTGTTGATTTAGCTGAATGTAATAGTATATAATGCAATAGTCTCTGTATAATGGAGTTATTCTAAATACGATGTACACTTCGTGTCATACAGGCTGTCCTACTCGATCTTCTTCTAATTATATCTTCAAGTGATCAACTAACACAAATTGAATTGTTACACTCTCTTACGTACATCTATGAAACCAAAATAAACATTATTTCACTTCTATTTCAACACACGTATATAAAATAGTATCCAATGAAAAATTGTGTGTGAACATGTTTCAATGAACATAAAAAGTATACCGAATTTTCATGTTGTTGTAGTTCATTATAAAAAGCAACAGATCTATCTACCCTCATCGTTTCACACCATTACCTTCCCTATGTTTGCCATAATCATTTCGATTTGGGACAGTTATGCGGATATTACAGTTTCGTCTATCTGCGAAATTTCCCGCTTTGCTTTAAACGACATTCATGAAGCGATGATGGGTTTTTCATTGCTCACTTAGAATTTATGTATGGTTTCGGAAATATGAGAATATATATTCAGAATTCCAAATCGGTTTCATACGAGTATATTAAACATTATTGGGACTCTTCCAAACTACACAATGGTGGCTATATTCCTCAAGGTCATACTGTCATATCAGCTTGTAAATAATAATCATGACCATGCTGTCATATCAGCTTGTAAATAATAATCATGACCATGATAATGATGACCTCAAATGAAATACCATTCACAACTATTAATTTTGTATTCAAAATTGGTCAGTGAATATCTATCTATCTGAAGAAAACACGGAACAAAAATGCAACTCCATCCTTTGAAGGGATCCGTTACGTAGATCAAAACCACAGCCATTGCATCATGCGTGTCGAATCGGTGTGTGTGTGAGGCTGCTTCAATTCATTTTATCGACCAATAGTTGTCATTTCGGAATAATTGTATGGTGTGAAATGCTCAAAGTAACAACTGAAATCAAATTTGATGTGAATCAATATCGAATCGCATACCTTTGTAATTAGCATATTATATGTAACCATTTCTAAAAATATCAAAATGACTTTCCGTCAATGAAAAGTGAAAGTAGTCAGCGATTTTTTTTTGTTACATATCAACGGAACGAAACAACGATTCCGATGAAAGTTCCCCGGCTTCGTAGGAGCAGCATAACTGCCCCCGACTGATTATTTCATCGTAATTTTTCAACAGAATTACACAAATCTTCATAAGAGAAAAATATTTACCTTACATCACTTCGCTCGTTGAAGAAAACCGTTCGATAATTTTTGGGTTTATCGCATTTAGATAGATAGACAAAAGGGTTATTTCATCTATACATAGGCCGTTATTTTAACTGATCCCATTACTGATATCTTGAAAACGGTGAGACCTTTAAGGTTGCTTAAATTGGAGAGAAATTTTCAATTTTGACGAATAAGAATGATCTATTTCCAGATTGAAAATATCAATGATGGTTTTTGAAATATTCGCTAACAATGAAATGAAAGAATTTTATGTTTTGGCTCTAACGCCTCTGTTTCACCAATATCAAAAAGCCAGGGAAACTTTCAATATGCATTACGACGTTTCGTTCATTAGATTTCATCATCAACCTTTTTTTAAATACGGACCTCTATTTCTTTCAATCTTTCCAATTTATTATTGCAGTGGCTACAGAACTCGAAGCTGGGCTGTGCAACTGACGCCTTAGGAATATTCTTCGGTATCTGATGTTTGTAAATTGATGATGAGATGCACATGGACATTCCATAAATGATATTGCCTCTACTTACCTAAGTGACTTGTTTGAACTCATCGGTTTTGGTTGTTCTAAGGAAGAAGCCCCATATTTTTTTAGACTTGATTCTCAGTAAAAAAAATCACTTAATTTTTGCGCAAGATGATGTATCCCATGGATCAAAGGTATCCTCACGTCAGATGAATATTACCTCTAAATTTTTTGTTTGTATAAATGTCACAGTATTATTTTAGTCTA
Source organism: Leptinotarsa defecta (assembly GCA_015342085.1). Lineage (NCBI taxonomy): Eukaryota > Metazoa > Arthropoda > Insecta > Coleoptera > Chrysomelidae > Leptinotarsa > Leptinotarsa defecta. Next base: position 2,872 of record WOGO01001353.1, read on the forward strand.
ATTTCATTATCATCGGTCGCTTTCGATGAAATAGACTCAAAAAACGGGATATCGATGCATTTTTATCGATCGAGGAAATTTTACCTCTCAACTGAGGACATAGATTTTATGTCATGTCCATAATCTCATACTTCCATTGTATGCTCCTGCTTTCTCCTTGGTTCACTTTTTCGAAAGTGTTTACTACTAATCACATGTTGTGGATTCGAGAGCTAATAGAAAAAAGTTAGTATATTCCTTATATTTTTTCGTTACCGTTAATGTTTTTTTTCTTACAAACTGAATATTTTTGGAAACACTAAGTAGGCAATCATTAAGTCCATCCACTATCATTGGAAACATACCTCATCTAATTGATGTCTATCTTCAAAAACTCTCAATGAAACATAAATTTACTGAGGACTGCAAAATAACATTGAACATAACAGAAAACAAAGTAGTTGATCGCCATCGCTTCACCTTAGGAGAAATAGTCGATCGATTTTGTTTTGTTGCAGTGGTAACATCTACAGTAGATCCCTCAACCACAAGCAGGGGAAGATAGTGATCTGTGATTGAATTTTGTTTTCCATACCACCTCTTGTCTTCTAGTGGCTTCCTGAAGGAATTATTCTGGAATTCAGCACAATTCTACCAGTGAAACTGTACACTAATTGCTGCTGCTGTTTATGCTATACCTCATAATCATAACATAACGTACTAACCCCAACTTCCAATGTGAACCTGAAGTATACTTGACGTGTAAGATGAACTGTGGAATCTCAACTGAATATTCGCTCACAACTCGGTTTTATCCCAGATCGTTTGTTGAATTATATACAGGGATATTCAAATTCGTTTCTGTACATGGGGATCTCATGAACGATAAGAGATGGAGTGTCGGAATATGTTCATTATTCTTTTATACAGGGTCTCATCTGACTTGGGCCACCAACATCTTCGAATTTTAGAATACGGACCTGTATTTTTCGTTGTCGTATTTGGATCGTTGACGTCCACTCCATACTGAGGAATTGAATTCAATTTTATATGTTTCGGTAATATTTGATTATAATTGTATGAATTATTCCCTTTCAAATCACGGCCCTGGAAATTGATTGACTGTCTCCCTATGTACCATAGAGTTTTTTGAGGTTTTTTTTCAATTTTCAGGTAACTATTCATATTTCTTCCATTGCTCCGAGCGTTTTCCACAGTGAACTTCGAATAAGAAAACATTTTATGATTATCTGAAACATATCTGCATTAAAAATATATTATATGTGTTTCAATGAGCAGAAAAAGAAAAGATAGCAATAATAACATCTAAAACGCACACTAATTGTAAAGAAAATTTAAATGAAGTAATTTATATACACTCGTTCGAATTTATAGACACAAAAAATTAATGGCGCAATGAATGTCCTTTTATTTGGAGACTTTTTGAACTCGGTTTTTCATATTATTCATTGCCCTTAATTCACTTATTTGCGGCATTGTTGCGAAATCATTAAAACTCCCCATTCTCGAGTCTTTCACATTTTCCATCTCTCTGCCAGCGTAAATTCTACTTTTCAATGTCCCCCATAGAAAATATTCCAAATTAGTAAGACTCCAATTCGAACATTTATTGCGCCATTAATTTTTTCGTGTTTATAAATTACCTCATTTCAATTTTCATTACAATTATAGTGTCCCTTCCGGATGTTTTTATTGCTATCATTTCTTTTTCTGCTCATCAAAACACATATAATATATTACTGTTGTAGATATGTTTCAGATAATTATAAAAGATTTTCTTATTCATTGTATTCTTCTTCATTCATTCAAGTTCATTGTAGAAAATGCTCAGCGCAATGGAAATATGAAAAAATACGAATAGGTACCTAAAAATGAAAAAAAACTCTACGGTACATAGGGAGACGTGAAAGTTGCTATTGTATTTTTATTTAACCCAGTCAACTAATTTCCAGGGCCGTAATTCAAAAGGGAATAATTCACCCAATTACAATCAAATATTACGGAAACATCGCGAAATATGAAATAAAATTCAATTTCTCAGTATGAAGTGAACATCTACGATAACAACAAAAAATACAGGTCCGTATTTAAAAATTCAAAGATGGGAGTGGTCCAAGACAGATGACACCCTATATAAAAGATTCGTAGACATATTCTGATAGCCCACATCAAGTGTCGGGAACAAAATTTGAACAGATTTTCAATATGTCTGCGAATGAAGAGGATATAGGCAAAAAAATAATTGAAATTTTTTAGTTTCTCCTGTTATCTCCAGAACCAAAAGAGCCATATTCAATTTCTTCACATCATTGAATAGGACTCTAAACTACGCAACTTTACCAACCAACACTCTATCTCTTATCGTTTACGAGATCCCCTGTACAGAAACGAATTTGAATAGCCCTGTATAATAGACAATACTCAATCTTGAAGTCTGGATATCTTCCCACTCAACAGGACTTCTCCGACTTGTTCTCCTTAAGTCAAAATGAAAAAATACCTTGACTGCTTCGTCAATCGCTCCTCAGGTTCTTGGGCTTTATGATGACCATAATGATTGTTAAAACAGATCTTGATTGACAATGCGTGATATTTGAATTCACCTGGATGATGTTCTACAGAGTTTGCACGTGTTATTCCTGAATAAATCCTTCAGCTATTTTTCTATGAGACCGCCTCACGGCACTCTACTTTTACTAAACCGGATGAATTCCATCTCTCTACAAAGATACAAAAGGGGGCAGCTAGCGTCGCATCCCGTAGAGGTTAAATTATGAGGACTGATGCATCCGAGTTTTCTGAATGCTAAATGAACGCCCGCCAGATCCTAGTTCCATGCCAGTCTCAGCAGCTCTTTGTACGTGCACATCTGGCGATATCCCGGGGGTCCGGGGAGTGTCGAGCGGTGAAAACTACATAGGCCGGGATAATGAGGAAATACTGTTACTATCTCCACTTTCAAGTTATCTCGAATTCCTGTTATGAATTCATCAGTTCAGGATTATCGTTTTGCGGAGAAGTGAAAGTGGACTCGAAATTCATATTCCTGAGATATCTTGAACGTTGAATTTAACATTAGTAAACACCTGTAGTGAAACTGATTTTCCTCTTGAAGTATTCCATCGATTCTACTATAACATACATTGATTTGAAATCCCCGAAAAAAACTAAAAAGATTTAACGAAAATAACAATTTTATTAAACAAAAAACTGAAATTACAAAGAAATAACATACAAGCAACAACCGAAAAAATAAAAAATTGGAATATTAATAAAAGTTGAGAATAAAAAAATTAAAAAATATTATTAACAAAAAATTCAAAATAAAAATTAAAAGATCCCAACCAAGTTACGTCATGACGTTTCGATTGTTAGTATCCACAATCGTCTTCGGGTAATGACTTGACTTATTCCTTCGGAATCTGACTATTTATAGGTCATTCGAGTGCTTTCACCTGTCCCCTCTTCCCTCTCACCGCTTCATTGGTTTTAAGGGGAGATGACCGTTTGACGGGAGTTGGTCGTTTTTCACTTGATTAGAGGTTTCTATATGTTACGTATCTCACGCTAGCTTGACTAAATGCATTGTTGGACAACATATACGTGGCTTCTTTGAATTGTCTCCTAAACTAGTGTTCCTCTTTGTGGATGATTTCAGTTTGAGCCCACTTGATGTTATGTTGATGAGTCCAAACATGCTCTGCTATTCCGGATTGGCTAGTTTCTCTTCGCTGTGTGTGTTTATTGTGCTCAGTGATGCGAACTTTTAATGGTCTCTTAGTTTCACCGATGTATGATTCCCCGCACTCGCAGGGTATCCGGTATATGCAATTCTTGAAATCGTAGTTCGCATTTGGTGGCCTGTTTTTCGTGAGGCTACTACGGATAGTGTTCTCAGATCTGAAGCAGGTCACGATGTTATACTTGGACCCAATCCTTTCTATCCTTTCCGATAATCATCTGATGTAGGGAAGTACAAGTACTGGTTGTGGCGGCTCCTCTTCCTTGTGGATCTTTTGCTGTTTTCTAGCTAAAGCCTGTTCTATCATCACTCTGGAGTAACCATTCCGTTAAAAGTCATTTTGGATGATGCTTAGTTTTTTTTTGAAACCTTTCATCGTATTACAGAGCCCGATATAGTAGAGTCTTTTAGTCGATTGATGGTGGTTGGATTTCTGATAGTCCTGTGTGAGTGGGTTTCCGATATACAGATGTTACCCATTTAGTGTCGGTCATCTTCACCAAAACTTTCAAAAAAGCAATTCGTTGTTGACTTTCTTCTCAATTGTGAAAGTGATGGAAGAACTAACGATTTTGATGTGTTTCAGGAAAGTATCTAGTTCTGTATTCTCATGATTCCATATTATGAAGATATCGTCTACGTATCTCAACCAAACTCGGGGCTTCTTGTGGGCTTCTTCAGTGGTCAGAGTTTTATACCACTCCATATATATATTGGCCATAACCGGTAAAAGTGGCGATCCCATTGGCATTCCCTTATCTTGCGTAAAGAATTCGTCCTCCAGTTGGAAGTAGCAGTTTCGTACACAATATCCTAGTAATTCCATGATTACTTGTATCGGTAAGTTTGTTCTATCTTTCAGGTCTCCATCTTCGGATAGCTTCTTCTGTATGATTTGAAGTGCTGCTTCGACAGGAACGTTGGTGTAGAGGCTTTCCACGTCGAAGAGCAGGATCAACTGATACAATAACGTGGAAAGCCTATATTTTAACGTTTCTGTCAAAGAAGCACTTCAAGTCATACAAAAGAAGCTATCCGTAACCAGTACTTGTATTTCCCTACATCAGAGGATTGTCGGAAAGGATAAGAAGGATTAGGTCCAAGTATAATATTAGAACCTATTTCAGATCTAGGAACACTATCCGTAGCAATCTCACGGAACCCAGGCCACCAAACGTGGACTGCGATTCCAAGAATTGCATTTACCGGATTCCCTGCGAGTGCGGAGATTCATACATTGGTGAAACTAAGAGGCCATTGAAAGTTCGCATTGCCTAGCACAAGAAACACACACAGCGAGGAGAAACTAGCAAATCCGGAATAGCAGAGCATGTTTGGACTCATTAACATAACATCAAGTGGGCTCAGGCTGAAATCATCCACAAGGAGGAACACTGATTTAGGAGAAAAATCAAAGAAGTCGCATATATGTTGTCCAAAAACGCATTTTGCCAAGCTAGCGTAGATATACGTAACATTTGGAAACCTCTAATCAAGCGGAACACGACTAACTCCCGCCAAACGGTCAGCTCCCGCTAAAAACCAATGACGCGGAGAGAGGGAAGTGATGATAGGCGAAAGCAGTCGAATGACCTATAAATAGTCGGATCTCGAAGGATTAAGTCTAGTTATCACTCGAAGAAGATTGTGGATACCGACAATAAAAACGTCGTGAAGTAACTTTGTTTGGAATCTTTTGATTTTATATTTTTAATTTTCATTTCTTGTTAAAATTTTTTTTTATTTTTCAGCTCGTGTTAATGGTTCAATTTTTGTTTTGTATTTTTTTGTTTGTTGCTTGTATTTTATTTCATTGTAATTTCAGTTTTTTTATTAATAAAATTGTTTTTTCAACTAATCTCTTCAATTTTTTTTATAGATTTTTTGAGATATTTCAAATGTCAATTTATATCATAGACAATGGAAGTTCGATCTGATGAAATGAAATAACAAATTTATCTTTGTCCGAAATTATAAAAAATTAACAATGATTGATGAACATTCTGTATGATATTAAGAAACGGGTTTTATCGAAATCAATAGCCCAAAACCTCTTTCATGCTTGGTAGAAATTCAATTTCTATACATTTTGATGTTATTTAGTTTCCAATTCCACCTAGCATTTTCACTAAAAAATCAATAACTCGAGAACGGTTATAGTAAGGTATATAGTACCTTTTATGAAACCATATTATTTTTTGACCTATTCAAAAGTGTAATGAAATACATTTAAAAAAAAACATAATTTCGATATGTCCCTTTTTGGGCCACCCTGTAGACTCCAAAATAATTTCCTTTTGCAGCCTTAATCAATATACTCCAAATAAAATGGAGAAATACCCGAAAAAATTAATTATTTGGTTTACAGAGACCATGTCGTATGGGATGCCCTACCCTGTATATTATCAATATCTGCTCCTGTAAAGTTCACATCAAAGACCTTGTTCAACTTTAATAGTCTTTCCTGGGCTAAAAAGTCTTTTTTGATTTCAAGTCCAAAAATGGCTACACTGTTTCTTCTTAGTATTCGCTGAATCCACGTGGTTTTATATTGCGAATGCAAAATATCAGCCGAGTTCTCAATTTTCAAATTCAACTCAGATACTTTTGGACGATTTATTTTCCAAATATTTCGTATGGTCCTAATACAACTGTTCGAACTTAGTGGTCTGTTCTTCATCAGCTTTATGAATTAAAACTAAATAATTCATCGGGATTTTCAAGTTTGTCTTATGAGATTTTTGAGAGCTATCATAACACTGAAATGGCTCGAGGTGGAAAAGAAATATAACGGTGTCAAAATAAAAACAGGTATACTGATAAAGTCCACTGACTGTATACTGACTGACTATTATAAATTGTCACTAAGAGAGAAGCACATTTTACCACTACCGATCATTTCTGTGTGTGGACATGATTTGGGTTGTCCATTAATTTTTTTTCAAGGACAAAACACAAGTTCTACAGGAAAATCCTTAAGGCGATCGGAGAGCGATACCTGTACGAAAGTAGCGATACACGTTGGATTTGAATTGCTGGAGATTAAATTCATTTGGAAAAACGTTCTCAGGAAGTTTATTCCACATGAACGTAGTTCTTCAAATGAAAGAGTTCTCAAACAGTGACGTTCGAGGTGTACTGAGTTGCACCTCAAAACGATAAGCAGCCACAGTCCGTCGCGTATTTCTGATATGTAGCGCTTTTGGTGGAATCAAATGTGCCAAGTCACTTGAACACCTTGAAAAAATCTCCAACCTTTCTTCAATGTTCCAATGTCTCCCAATCAGGCGGTAGCTCTTTTCTGGATGGAATCCAGCAGCTTCATGGTACGCTTAGTGGCAGAGCTTCAAACATAAAAACAATACTCCAAAGAAGGTCTGATCTGAGCTTTATAAAGCAGGGGTCTTTAACCCCCAACAAACTTATCGAAGCAGAATGCGGAATTATCTGTCTTGACATTATTTTATCCGATTCGGAGACATTTTTTGAAAAAACCGATGCCTGGGTTTTCGTGGCACTGAACTGAACCTTTTTATCATCTCTTTATCCTCATTAAGATATGCAACCTGCTGCTGCCGGTGAAGACGTGTATCCGCAGCGGATATCCTGGAATTCAAATAGAATGACGAGACAAGTGTGATGTCGTCATCAAAGCAATATATTCGATTTTTGTTTTTTTCCAATAAGTCGTTGATATACAATAAAAAAGTATGCGTCTCACGGCGCCCGACAGAAGTGATAACTTAAACTAATCTAATTTGAACTATTTAATATTGAAATTGTTCAAGTTGAAAAAAGCTTAAGTTATTACTTAAAATTTTATGTATATTAATATGATAATATAAGGAAAGGTTATTATTAATAAAATATTTTATTGATTATTTTGTGTATGTACATATATTATAGCTTGAATAAGCCAATTATTATTTTTGTAGAATAAATAATGATACTAATAATATACATACACAAAATTAGTATCATTTTTAAGCAATGTTTCACATATTAAAAAAATATTACATGCTTGCTGATAAGATTTTTATAATAACCATAAACACTATGTATATATAGAAAGTGATAGAGCGATAGAGAAAAAGAGAGAGAGAAAGAGAGAGAGAGCAAGAGAGAGAGAGAGAGAAAGAGAGAGAGAAAGATAGAGAGAGCAAGAGAGAGACAGAGAGAGAAAGAGAGAGTTTACTCGCATTCACCGACTCATTTCAGCATTAAAAACAAGTTTTTCAGTCGTAATTAACCGATTTCCAAAAAAAAAACAGGTCCCAAATTTTTTTTATGTTCTCTCAAATATAATCAGATGTGTAAACTCATTCTTGTATAGTTGTAAAATTTTCTTGGTGGCACCTTAGCTCGTAATAAATCGCTAAAATGACTTCTTCCATCTTTTACTGAATGAAGACCATACCTAGGCAATAATGACTCCGTTCTCATTAGTAGGCTTGGCTCCAATAGTTCGACATGTTAGGATGACGTGACATATTGCTCACAACACTACTCCAGCACGACTGTCCGACCGAAGTTTCATGCCCACGCGAGATAATTCTCCTTCGCGATAAAGTGAGGAGAAAGCGAAACCAGACATACTGATGCGTTACGTTACAAAGCGGTTTACTCTCCCATAAGAAGTTATCACTTCAAAAAGAAGGTTGGAGACAATATGGATCCCTGGGGAACAGTAGCGTTGATGGTAAACGTATTCGAGAGATATTCATCGACGGCTACTTGCAGGGAACGTTATTTCAGGAAACTGGACAGCCACACACAAAAATGATCTGACAAGCCATAGCATCGAATATTACTGAAGTTTTATCCCACGTATTTCGATCACTTGGTGATCGAAACACATGTCGAGGTGTTAAAAATAACGGTTTGGTGTTGGGATATAACTCCAGTAATATTCATTACTAGACCAAAGGTTCCAAAAAGTGCATCACAAATACATAGCAAAGAAGTTTGGCCAGCAAACCCTCATGCCACACACGGTCAAAAGGTGACAGCCATCTTGGTTTCGAACAGGTTGGAGTCTGGCTCCCTTACCCTTTTGACTGATGTTTGTCAAAGGGCGGTCAAAAGCCTTAGACATATCAAGCACAACAGCTATTGACTCTCCATATTTCTCGATTGCGTTATTCCAAATATGGGTGACATACGATAGAAGGTCGCCTGTTGATCTTTATTTCCGAAAGCCATATTGACGGTCTTTCAAGATGTTAAAGCCTTCCAGATATTTGAGGACATAGTGGTTTATGGCTTTCTCCATGATTTTTGATATCACCGATAGCAAAGCGACTGGTCTATAGATTTTTCTTCCCTTTTTGGGGAATAGGCTGAACGCGAGCAATCTTTCAACAAGAAGGAAAAACCCCTTTCTTGTAAGATATATTGAAAAGTCTGCAAAATAGTGGTACGAGTTCATTGGCGCACTTTTTAAGTACGATGACGTGCACTTTATCAGGACCAGAGGCCTCGTTGATATTAAGCTGTTTCAAAATTCACCTTACTAGACGTCGAAATGTAATTTCCGGCATTGTGGATTTTAGTGTCGGAATAGAGGGTGGTGCCTTTCCAAGAAAATCGTCTGTGGAGTGGGACGCAAATTGTTCAGCTAATAGATTTGCTTTTTCTATAGCTATTGTTGCAATTGAATCATTCACTTGTGTTAGCACCCGACCAGAAGGATCTAGACCCGTTGGGATTGGCAAGCAGTTTATCCCTAATTCTCCGATTTTGAAGTTATTGCTTTCATTTATTTGCAGCTGTTGCCAGCATAACAAAGCTAGTTCGTTTTTCGGCATTGTAATTTTTGCGCCACTGCCGTTAAGCGTGATTTTTGGAGGTGACAGCTTGTTAGCAATCTTTGTTGAACCTAGGTTTGCCCTTAGAAGTTCGTTTCATTGAAAAAGGATTTTCCGTGACTTCAAAAGCACCCTGTTGATGGATCATTAGAGCTGAAACAAACATCTAGCCAGGGAAAATTTCGGAAATGGTCTTGAAGATCCAGCAGATCTGTAATGCCAAACTTTGCGCGGATTAGATTGTTCCACAATATTTATTGGTAATTGACTCAATACTGAAATGAGTTTGTTTCATTAGTTTGGACTTTTTTCCATTGTCTAATATGATATAAATTGATTTGAAATCGATGAAAAAAATGTAAAAAGCAAAAAACCGAAATTACAATGAAATAAAATAAAATACTTGCTTATATTTTATTTCATTGTAATTTCAGTTTTTTGCTTGATATAATTGTTATTTTTCAGCAAATCCTTTTTTAATTTTTTGCATTTTTTTTCAGGGATTTCAAATTAATTTATATCATATTAGACAATGGAAGTCCGAACTAATGAAATAAACTCATTTCAGTATTGAGTGAATAAATATTGGGGAACAATCTAAGGCGCGCAAAGTTTGGCATTACAGAGTTGCTTCAAGACCATTCCTGAAATTTTCCCTGGCTAAATGTTTGTTGCAGCTTTAATGATCCATCAACTTGTGCTTTTTTTTAAACAGACCGTCAAACAAATGAAATGAGTTCTGGTCAGAAGATCCCAATGGAGACTGTAAATTTCTGGATTGGTTGTTAGGTACAGATCCAGAAGACTAGCATATTTTCCATCACAGTCAAAAATCTGAGTCTGCTGCTTATTGCAAAAGTTTCAGCTTCGCGATCTTTTAAGTCGTTGATATTTGAAAATTTGAGCCATTCGATATTGAGGGCGTTGAAGTCACCGAATATGGAAATTTTGGCATTTTGATAATTAATTTGCAGAATGTCAATAGTGTGACTATATTGTGTATCGCTTTGTGGTCGATAACCGCAGCATATAAATCTAGTGATCTTCTGTGATATTATTTTAAACCACATAATTGGGGTTCCAGCATTTCCTCTTGTTAACAGGAGATATCGCTTCGAATAAAAAGAGATGTTCCAAAGTTATTTCTGAATCGAGAGTGGAAATCATAGCCGAGATATAGAAAATTTACGGGGTTTGTTGAACCACTGACTTTGGTTTATGTGAGTGCAAAAATATGAGGAATATTTGTTTGTAGATGTTGGTGCACTGAGTTTATATATGAATTGAGTCGTCTGATGTAGAAATCGATTTTGAATTTGCTAGTGGGCCTCTTAACAACTGCAGTTACCATGCTATTTCCCTGTGAACTGATTTTAGAAGGACCCTGCTGACTGTCCGAAATAGTGGTTTTCGAATAACTTCTGCAGGATGATGACCTCGAATCAGCCCTCACCCGAAGATCCGATTGGGGAGCTACTTGACCTCCGGAGTGTTTTGACCTTAGGAGCACCATCATGCAATGTTTTCTTATATTCCCCCCTTGAAACCGCAAACAAGCCGTTGCAGTATATCACCGGGCGATGCCGATGCCACACATTCACAATGGCTCACATGACGAGCTAACTCTGTCCCTTTGTTTCGTTGTCTGCAGCTAAGGACTCCGTTGTACAGACCTCTTTTGTTCAGGAGTCCTCTTAATGGAGGATAGCCAGTGAGTAGCCCTGTTATTGATCTGAGCCGATTCCTGCTTTGTTGAAGAAGTTCTTCAGTTCTCATCTCGAACAGACCATTTATAAATATTTCCCCCGTGTGTATTCCTGGGTATTATTTTCCAACACTCTACAGCACTTCCCAATCTGGTTACATACCAAATATATACCAATCTGGTTCCGTATCGAAGATTTTGGTACCCCACAGCTGGTTCAGGACCCGTATATGGAGTGGATGATCGGTGTCTGGCACTCATCAGCTTTTTTGTTACCTGTCATATCTCAGTGTCCTGGCACCCAGTAAATAGTCAAGTAAATAGTCAATCTATTCCAAACCGCCAGTTTCCTCAGTTCTTCGCGGCATTCCGACACCAGTCTCGATTTCACATTTGAGTTCATTAGTGTCCCAAGTGCTGCATGTGAAAATACTAATGTGTACTGACCGAGTGGGTAACTGAAATGAAGATTTCTGCATGTTCTCAGGATGACTGTTCATTCTCCTCTTTGTGGTTTAAGATTTCAACCGCCTAGTTTGGGTAGAACATGTATTTCAGTGTCATGTGATCCGAGAACATTGTTGATGTTCATTCCTACACATATTCTGAAATTTTCATTTTGCTCGATCTCTTGTAAGTATGTAAGTTTTTCAGGCTGAATTTGAACTACCCTTGCTTTTCCCATTATTACACGATATAAAGGCAAAATTCATTATGCCTACATTGCAGTTGTTGGACTGTTTTTATAGCTCTCATTTCCAAACCCGCAAGTCTTTGCACCCTGCTTAGTTTATTATCAAAGGTTGTTTGCTTCATCTTTAGTCACCAGACCATAAATGCGTGTTATTACGAAATTAACTATCATGGTATAGACCCAATACATTATGTCTGATTCCCACGTCTTTCCGTAGGTTCGTCTGGCCAGCATCAGTGCTAGCTCCATCCAGTTGGTTCCAGGTCAGCCTGGTATCTAGTATCACACCCATATATTTGATCTCCCCCCATAGATGTATCGCTTCACCTAGAAGTTTTAGAGGTCTTATGCACTCTCTTTTGGTCCTCTTGGTGAATGCTACTATGGTTGATTTCGTTGGGATTATGTTCAGCCCCCTTCTTCATTGATCCATCTAGTTATGGTTTACACCCTGGACTGGAATGGCTGTCGTCTGCTTAACCCATTACATTGTGTCCATTATGGTCCAGAAGACGTAGTTACACGGTTAAATAACAGAACAAACCCCCTTCTGAGAACAACTTTTCGCTACCCGTGCCACTAGTGTCTCTCTCATGATGGTTGTGCATACCAATCCTCCTCTAAACATCCACCCCTCGACATTCCTGATCTGTAGGCATATTGATCTTGACGCAGTGGTCTGATAGCCAGTCCTATCTATGTCCCTAATATTTCTGTCAAGTACTTGTTCTAATGCCTTAAATGCAGAAGATATGAAACTGTTTGTCTTGTTAAATTTTTCCCAGTTTCGGAATGAAGGTGGCCCTAATCAGTTTCCATGTTTTTGGTATGTATCCCAAAGCCAAACGTTCTCTAAATATTATACACAATTTTTTGATTGAAAGTTTCGGCCCTTTTTGCAGCATGGCACTGGATAAATGACATTTGGTTCGGACAATTTAAAAAGTTGAAATGGCCCATTTGATTTTCTCCAAATCTATCTTTTTCTTTGCCACCAGCCAATCCTCCCTGGATGCCATTGTAGACCGACGTGAAATTATCCACATCCATACATACGTATGACAAAAAATGACACCCTAATTTTTGCTCTTTTCAAAAGCTTATTAAGGAAATATCAATACCATGTTATTCACTTCCACGAAAAGATGCAACTGAGCAATTCGTCGGGGATCTGACAACAAGGAGTTGAATAAAACCCTGGAATAAAATGTATCATGGAAAAGAATTGACGATGAACTCTATATATGAAACAGTAACTACCGCATTCCGCTTTTTAAATATATTTCAATGATGGAAAAGAACTCTGACGCCACATTCCCCATAATATGCGTGGTCTCAAGAGAGATCGGTAGTAGTTACTTTAAATGACAGAAAAACTTGTTTCAATGAAATAGTAGCACATCCTCATTTCAATAAATGCTTTCAGCGCAAAACAGAACCCTGAAGATACAACCGATTCGCTCAATTCAATGAAATTGTACAGTATCCTATGTTGAATATATGTTGTAACCGCTGATAAGAACCCTGGTGATATATTCCATATAGTCAGTAAGGACTCTGGTGGTGAATGGTGGTGGGTAATTTGTTTTGAAAATCGAATGACTCGATTCAACGAAATAGTACCGCATTCTTATTTTATTATATGGTTCAACGCCACACAAGAACTCTGATGATACATTCCATATAGATTGCAACGCCTTGAGTGGGGATTGGCTTAGGGTAGTTTAAATATTACTGGAGCTTTATCCCAACACCAAACCCTTATTTTAACGTGTTTCGACCACCAAGTGATCATCTTCAAGAGGGTAGTTTTTCTAATCAACATAGCGCAACTTGAAATGGTACTCAAGTAAAATAGAATGAAGAATAAAGTGGAAAAAACATAATGAATATGATGAAATTGTGATTTCAGTAAAGAAAATGATTCACTTTCAAAATTAACTGCTAAACGACACTAGGTATTTTACAAAAAATACTTCCTTGAGAAACTATGTTGTTTTGAAATTTGAAAACACTTTAGGAGTGAACTAAAAATAAAAAAATTATGACAATTTTACTGGAACATAAAGGCTATTTGACAGTATTGAAAATACCCTAGAAATTGTGGTCATCCTATTAGCTAATAGCGCAATAAACCATATTTCATTGTCATCTGTATCATTTTCAGTTTTTTTTATCTTCCTCTTGAAGATGATCACTTGGTGATCGAAACACGTGTCGAGGTGTTAAAATAACTATTTGGTGTTTGGAAAAACTCCAGTAATATTGATTTAATGACTATGTTAATGAACTAACACAAAAGTTAGCAGTTTTTTAGAAATATAACATATATTCTAATTGAATAGAACTGGCCGATACTTGATGAAAATCCATATTAAAAAACTAATAAATACAGTTTATTGTATGATTTTCACTATAAGGGTTTTACAAAAACTGCGACACGTGTTTCGCTATACAATAGTTTCTTCAAGCATAAACTGTTTATGCTTATAGTGAAAATCATACCATAAACTGTATTGATTAGTTTTTTGATAGTATTCAATGATAGAAGATTCATGTCTTGGTACATTTTGTTATGCAATCTGTTTTTGTCCTTTTCATGCCACACTAATGTGTCGCCAGCAAATAAGGTAAAGCTTCCTGTAATCGATATGTTGGTCAAATCATTAATGTATAACAGAAACAGTATAAGACCTAACACAGAACCTTGAGGTACTCCACAGTTCATCTCTCCAACGTCCGAGTTAGAACAATTATTCATAATATCGCGGTGACTGAAGCCGAAAGGCAAAAAACAATTTTGTTGATTATGAATTTCATTATGACATGTTTGATGCTTTGTAATCGACTCTATTGCAAACCGAAAAGAACAGACGATATTCACCGATGACAAAATATAAAAATATTGACTATTCTCCACGAAGATACACAAATATTGATTGTTCACTTACCTCGACCAGAGCGTCATCGATAATGTGATCTCTTCTAACTTTCAGCTTCAGGAATGGCTGAGACGGCATCCCTGTGAACGCCTGCATGAAACTTATCCTCCTTTCCGAGTACATCCGTATCCTGTTATCGAAATAAAGTCCCAATGTTTTTGTGGCTGGCGTAAGAATGAACGGATAATTCATAAAACTGAATTTACCTGCAGAAAAAAGCGGATTAGAATGACTTGCTGTGGAGTTTCGCAAAACTAGACATCCGTACCTGAATCACTTTTGTAGTTTGCGAAATCTCTGTCCATTTCTACGGTATCGCTTAAAAGTTCATTATAAAATTCGGAATAGGGTAGATAAGGAATTCGGCAGTCTAGTACGTGAACGCCCAGTTCGTCGGCGAGAGGATCAGAGGGAGGTAATGATTTCGGTTTTGATTGAGAACCTTCTATCGTATCTAAAATATTTGGGCATCTCAGTTCAGGCGATTCCAAAACGCCGGCGAGCATATTTGCATAATACAAAATCTGAAATTCAAGTCGTAAAAAGTAAGCAAAATAAGAAATGTATCGAAAAATCTGGATATCGTTTGGGATTGGTGGCTTTTAATAATCTAGATCAGGGGTCTCCAAACTTTGAAGCCTTCGGGCCATAATGATTTTTTCAGTTTGTTCCAAGGGCCAATTTCTGCCCTTA
>WOGO01001354.1:0-18452 GCA_015342085.1 Leptinotarsa defecta
ATCAAGCTGCTGAAAAATAATTCCATGAAAATCAAAAAGTACTTATCTATTCAGGCAGGCGGTCCTTGATTGAAGACAAAATGAGAAGAACCAAGAAAGTACTTGATAATAGCCGCGTAAACGCAAGCGAAACATAAGTGGAACCACCTATTGGTGTGGCACCCAAGTCAACTTGCCAAATTTTTTTGTCAGTGTTGGTGGTTTGACCAATCAACCGACAACTGCGGTAGCAGACATTTGGGAAGCTAACCGGAAATGCCATCGGAAAACGAATCCACATGCTTCTAGAAATGATATGAAATCTAGAAAGGTTAATGCAGTTAAGCTGCTGGAAAATAATTCCATGAAAATCAAAAAATTAATAGATAAGTACTTTTTGATCACTTCCATATTGATTTCAACTCTAAGAGCCACCGGTAGACAGCTGTTTTAGCCTATTGGCCACCTTTAGTACCGGGCAGGCGGTCCTCTATTGAAGACAAAATGAGAAGAACCAAGAAAGTACTTGACAAAAATAGCTGCGTAAACGCAAGCGAAACATAAGTGGAACCACCTATTGGTATAACACCAAAGTCAACTTACCAAATTTTTTTTGTCAGTGTTGGTGGTTTGACCAATCAACCGACAACTGCGGTAGCAAAAATTTGGGAAGCTAACCTGAAATGCCATCGGGAAATGAATCCATATGTTTCAAGAAATGATATGAAATCGACAAAGGTTAATGCAGTCAAGCTGCTGGAAAATAATTCCATGAAAATCAAAAAAATGAATAGATAAGTACTTTTTGATCACTCCCATATTGGTTTCAATTCAATTCAAGTTGAATTTTTTCACAAATTTTGCAAAAAAAAAACATATTTCTCGTAAACATTTTGTTGGCAAACCTCAGATTCGTGTTCGGCAACCCAAAATACTATTTAGAACCAATTTTCAAAACTCTTGTGAAACTTTCCGCAAAAAAATACAAGCTGCCTAGACTGATAAGTCTACTCATTTTAGAATATATCTGAACAAATAGGGTTCTGTAATGGATACCTTAGCTGTGACAATGTATCACCCGTTTTTGATCATGATGATTGTTGTTCCACGGCTTGACGATAATTTCCAAAGAAGGTTGCTTATGGCAGTTAGCAGTCAATATATTTGGAGATGGGTGGTCGCGGGTATATCTTCATTGCAACAACCTTTTCATGGACAGAACGCATTTGATTTTGACATGTGCACTTGGTAATCGAAACACGTGCCGAGGTGTTGAAATAACGGTTTGGTGTTGGGAAAAAACCACAAGTAATATTAATTACTACACCACAGGTTCCAAACAGTGCATTATAAAATGTACACATTTATATAACTTTCATCGTAGCCATGTATAAAAATAACCAGTGTTGCAGATAAAATTCATTCAAATAAGAATAATAAGATATACGGTTGAACTGTAAATGAATAACTCTTGAATTGACACTCGAATCTAGCGTGAGAAAAAATTGGAAATTCTTCACCAAAGTCCTTTATTTTTGGATGCCATCAGCAACAGGTGTGGTGGTCTTTCATGAAGGTGGATGTAGTCTGAACGGTTGAATAACGTAGGAGTTCTGCTTTTTGGTGATGTCATAAGTGTCCTACTTCCCGTGGGTTGGGCTACCTACCGGGCGCTTCCTCAGTTAGCGGCTAGGGGAACGGCCAGGGGAATGGAGGCCCTGTGCTGGAAGCCATTGTGGCCTTACAAACGGGGTCGCCGGACTCCTGGTAGGTGGGAGAAATAAGTAGGGTGAAGGGAAATAAAACCTCCCAAAAGACCAGCCTACTCAAGCTAAGGTGTAAGAAATCGTGCCGACAGCTGAATGGCCGCAGGGTGATATGCGGTCACGAACGATCCCCTTGGGGAACTGAGCGAAACCTCATTATAATCAGCCCACTTCTGGTAATGCGGGGCTCTGCCAGAGGTGACCAACTCTTCCCTTGCTACAACACAAAAACAGAAAAAACAATCCCTAGGCTAGAAAGAAGTGCTCACCTCAATCTAAGGCGGTGGCTGGGGATTAACAGAAATATCCACCCCAATCTACCGCTTGGAATGAGGCTGGACATAGCACATCACCTCTAACAGCAAGGGCACTTCCTGTGGCAGGCGCCAAGGGCTCCGCCTTGAATAAAGGCAAGAAACTGGCTGCCCCTGCAGGAAAGATCCCTCGCTTGTGCACCTCCACGGAGGGAACCCCAAGAAGGTTGAATAAGCCGCACAATGACAGTAATATCGCTGCACCTTCCAAAACCTACGTGGAGGCCACCGTGAGATACCTAAAGGTTGCCAAAGAGAGTGTGTGTTCGGCGAGTCTTGGCCTACACCTTCTAATATAAAGGAGATGTCTCCTAGTGACCTGTTCACCTTCCAGGAAAGAACAAGATGGACGATTAGGCAATGGGCCACATGTTGCCTAAGTGCTGTGAGTCTACACTCACCCTCCCCACTCTACAGATACCAGAAGTATCCTGCTCATGATGATGTCTTTAAGTAGTATGAGTTTAATTGGAGTAGCTAATTTATTGATTCAAAAATGGCCGACAGCAAAAAGAAGGTGTTCAGAGACCCAAAAGAACTCCAAAGCAGATGAAAATGCTTATGGCGTTTGAAAAAACCTACGCTACTTGGAAATATTGAAAGAATTTTATGTCTGTGGCTTGATGGAAGCCGGAATATTCACAAAAAATGATCTCGGTTGAGATGTTGATTCCAGAAATTAATTAGTGAAAATAACTTAGCATTTCAAAGGAAAGTGCATCCACTTAAAATAATGAGAAACACAACAAGTGGTTACTGAAGTGAAACACTTTCGTTTCTGAAGCACACCAAAAATTCCATCAGATCTGAGATTTTCCTGACAAGAACACTGATTCGTCCTTTGCGCCGCGCCGTGACGTACACGTTGATGAAATTTGTCGTTCAAAGACTACCCAAATAGATTGAACTGACTTTATATGTAGTATTTAATGAGCATTCCTTCTTGATGGTTTCAACCAATACAATCACAGAACTCGATCATACTTTTCAATTATTGTTTGTCATACGTGCAGTCATTTGCCATCAGCAATATACAAGATGGAAACAAAATAGATGAAGGAGTGTGTTGGGATTCCTTCATATTCTGAACCACAGGATGAATTGAAGATGAGCAAATAAAGTGTTCTGAATCCTAAGGAATCCTAAGATTATCAAGAAAAATAGCTGGTGATAACTAGATTGAAACACCAAAATCATGTACATGTTTTCTAATTTTCACAAATAAATGATATATTTCACGACAATTGTTCTACTTCAGGTAATCAAGAAGGAATATTTCAACTTGACCTCCAAACAATGATTTCTAAATCTGTTTTAAATGAACTTTTGAATTGAGGAGATTATTTGAATATGCTGGAAGTTAAAATATAGATTGTTGATAAAAGAAAATTTTCATGTTACGAATGCACAAAGGAATGAAGACAGTTCATCCTGTTTTATTCGAATAGTAGGCACAGGATCATAGAAGGTAAGCAATATATGAACAATTTGAATCATGATCAGAAGAACATGAAATATATTCAACTTAGGATCGGTACAAACTATTATTATTTCGAATGGGAGAAATGACGGGAAAAATCGCTACAAGCACGTTATGCTGTGCAGTGCTTTTCACAGAGTTAGGTTTCTAAGCTGAACAAATGTGCTAATATTGTAGTCACATCAGTGCTCCAGTTTTCTTTTGTTGACCGACTAGACACATCGAATATTCCTTTCAAAATGCAGTTATTATAAAAGTATCTATTGATATAGTTCAGGATCTTTTGTAAAATGAATTTTTTACAAATTTTGTGAATGAATAGTTTTGAAAAATTATGGGATAGACTCCTGATTATAATGTTTTATATACTTTGTTCAACTGAAACAGATAATTTTTATTTTATGAGTCCTTATATCTATTGATATATATTAATAATCTTTGTACCAATTTTAGTAAATGAAAAGTTTCAGAAAGGTATAGACTTCTAATTATGAAATTATGAAATAACTGAAATTGGTTCTTTCATTTTGAACTCCCAATTGAAATTTACAATTCAGTTCATTCATTTAATATTACAAAGATAAAATAAAAAAAAAATATTATAGGATACACGTTCGTTAGGTCTTCTAAGAATACTTCTTTATATTCCGGAACTGTACTCTAATAAGTCACTTAGCGAACTTATAACAGAAAATACTATTTTCTTATAGAAAGTATGCTGGAACTTAGTTCCATTCATATATGTTGATTGAGAAAAATGATTTTTTATAAATGTGCATACCTGGAATCAGGTTAGTGATGGTTGCTTCCAGATTCTTCGTGGTGGGTACTGGGTATGTTTTCCATTCAGTACTATCTCTAGTTTTATACCAAATGCTGAAGTCTATATTAGCTCGTTGCCTTCCAATCAACCAAGTCAAATGGACGGATGTGGATGAAGATACACCAGAAAGATTGTAAGGAGCACTAGACGGTACATTTTCTATCAGAAGTTCAGTTTCTGCCGTAATAGTAGCCGCTTTATTGGTTGCTGAGCATTGATAAATGCCCTTGTCTTCCGTCTGGATATCCACTATAGTTAAATTTCCTTCATTGATAGAGTATCTCCCCATGGGAAGAGAATCGCCGTTTTTCTGAAATTCATGGATGTTCAATGACACAGGCATATTTCAAAGAGTCTTATTTGATTTTCCAGGGAAAAAAATGATTCCACCGATTTGCACAACAGAAATTTTTCGACTTATTTGACTTTAGTGGTTTTATTGAATATTAGAACTAATTGTTTTGGTGGAGGTGCTAGTATCCATAAAACGGAATAAAAACGAAGGATTTGTATTGAAATTTCTTTCATATTCATGCGTGATGCCGGCTGAGGAAAATTCAGTATAGTTTGAAACAGGTATCCTGTGAAAAAGTCCGCGAAATTTACAATTTCCTTTACAAATAGTAATTTTGTTATTCATGACTATATCTAACACAGTTCTGAAATGATTTATCTGTTTAATGATTCTGAACTTTGCAAGATGAACTAGATATTTAATCTTTCAACTCCATTATTAGAAAGTTTCAAATGTACTCATGTGCCCATTCTTGAAAAGCTAAGATATCAATAAATCTGCCATTTTAGGTACTTGATTGATCATTTACATTTTGATTATGTGATTTTGATTTTCAATATTATTATTCCTTTTCAATAATTCTGAATTCGAATAAACATTTTAATTCAGTTAATTTTGATTCCATTTGGCACTTAAATAATTCCCTTTAAAGTTATTTGGCCACGATTTCTCAATATCCCACTATTGAAAAGAAAAAAAAAACATTTTTTTGTGTGGAATGAATAAACCCAAAAACATATTCGACTGACATTGAAAATTCCATTCAACTTTAAAGAAATTAAAGATCCCTATGAAAATTGCGATATTGTAATCCAAGTTGTAGAATTTTCCACTATTTTCTGTTGAAATTGGAACACAAATTTATTTTTAGTGAAGTGTTCATTCTCTATTCTTTTCAAGGTAGTCTCAGATAGTGAGCAGTGGTTTCTTCACCCTAGTCTTGCCGAATCTTTTTCTTTATAAATTTTGATATACTTGAGAAAAGAGAAAAAAAATTCTAATATTGGAATGTACGTTGTATCTTCCTGGTTCAAATCCTACCTCCGAGAAAAGAATAATCCAGAGAAAAATCAACAGTTAATTATGAAAGACGTTTTCCTTTGTATTTCTCAAAGTAAAACTGCAATTTGAGAAAAGGAATAAAATCACGATTAACTTTGCAGATGATACTACAATTTCATTTACAGCCAATTTTTTTCCAATTCTCACCAATAATGAATGATATAAAAAAGTGGTTTACAAATTCTAGATGAGTACACCCGATAACATCGAGCTGTGTTTACAAAGAGTATCATCTGCTGCAAACACTGAATCCCAAGAAATTTTCATTGATGAAACATTGACATTTGGAAATCATCGATTTTCTTTACTAGAAACTGAGAGAGGCTTTATGGTTGTTATGGTTTGAGAAAATTGATGAAGATCTTTTCAAGATCTTTGGGGAAGTAGTACTTAGGCTATCAGGCATTCTAAGATTCTAAAAAAGGTCCTAGTGTTTCTGTATTGAAACTTTCAATAGTACTAGCACTGTTTTCTGGCAGAATCTTCCAGGATTAGCTCACTCCACCCTTCGAATCTTGACTCCAAATAGTTGTTGGAATACAGTAGGGATGAACTACGATTTCTAACAGGCCTTCTTATAGGACACTGTCATTTGAATCATGATATGCAGAGACTTGAACTATCGGAAGACAGTGTGTGTCGCCTCTGTCTGGAAAATGATGAAACAGCAAAGCATATACTTGGTGCCTACCCCGCTGGGGACCAAATCAGCTTCTTTGAGTTCGGCAGATCCGTACTCTCCTGAAAGACCACTCACTAAACCAACTAATCGGCTTCGTTAGGAAGCTGGGTTTATTTGGCCAAGTGTGAATAGGTGTGAGCCACAATAAACCCTTGTGGGTTGCGGTGGAGGGTTGAATAGACCCACTCACTTAAGATCTACCTACTTACTAGCACTGTTCATTTCTGATTACAAATGAACTACTTTTGGATATTAGTACTACTACAAATTTTTTTGAACCTATACAAAATATGAAACATTACAATTTTACCATGTGAGAAAGAGGTGCTTTATATCCTTGTATGAAATTTTATTATTTTGCATCTATTGTAAGAAGTAATGGAAAGTTTGATCAAGTTTGATCACTAATTACCGTGCTTTTGGGTTTGAAACTTCATTCTAAGTGAATTATAATTATTAATTTCTTTAGCATCCACTAATTCTACATTTTGATTATTCAATGTTCATCCGACTTGCTTGTTCATTGCTTATTTGTATTTCGGCGCAATAAAGTACAATTTTTAATGAAAAAGAGGGGTGTTTTGCAGAACAATTTCAAATTGATCACTCGTTAATATCTGTACTGATTAAATTATCTGAAAGAACAATTCGTTTCATGGCTAGTTTCAAATTACCTACACTGTCTAAAAGAACAATTCGTTTCGTGGCCAATTTCGAATTACCTACGCTGTAGGTTAATGGACTGGAGCGACCGACAAACAACAAGTTTGTCATCACCTCATCTGCCTGTGAACGAGGTAACCAACTCCATATCGAGAATTGCGGCAGTTGTATCGCCAACAGCATATGCAGGAATAACTTTTCAGTGCAGTGAATAATTCTGAACTGACATCTGTCTGATATAATCCAACGCTCTTCGTGGTATCTACCAGGGGAGTAGTTGTTTTCTGATAGGTGTCAGTCTCCGGCCAGTCTCCAAGTATGCTCTCTCAATTTGTGATCTGTACTGATTGATTTATTGAACGAATATGGATGTTCCTAAAAACTCACCTTGTACCAAACTACAGTCGGTTTATGCCCATCTTCGTCGTCTTTAGCATCACACGGCATTTCAATAGTCTCCCCTAGTTTCTTCAGATATAAGTTATGGGGTGTCCTGATGAACACAGGTGGCCTCTGAACAATCACGTGCATGTTAGTAGAAGGTCCAGCGCTTCCCAAATCATTAAATGGTGTACATGTGTAAGTTCCACTATGCGTTTCGTCTACTCTGTTGAAGAAGAGACTTCCGTTGCGACGGTAGAAAACTCCCTGTATATTATATGGGTCGAAAAGAAAGCCATCTTTCTCCCAACGTAAGTTTGTAAGCGGTGGATTGGCTCGGAAATGACAGTCGATAAGAGCAGGACGGCCATATGGAAGGTGAATTTCTGGAGGGGCATAAACGACTTTGGCTTTATCTGGAAACAAATTAATATTGAGAAATATCAATGTCATGATGATTTTTTCCCACACATATACTAGGAATATTAGGGGTTCTAGGATTGTTCCCTGTGGCACATCGATAACGGCTTCAACTTTTCCTCATATCTGAAAAGTGAGTCGACAAAGATGTGAGGTATATTTCATTTATATTATAGCATGCACGCATTGATAGAATCAGAATTAGGAGATAAACAGAATTAGAACGATTGAAAAATAGCATCTACAATGTATGGGACTATCTGTAGAAGGAAATGTTCAATTTTTTTAGCATCCTGTCAATGTAAGAGAGTACTTAGTATCATAAACAACAGCGATTATTGACATTCAATATATTCAATCTTTCACAAGTTTCTCAATTTTCAAGATAAGATCAGTCATTGAAAATATTCGAATATTTCTGAAACAAGGAACTGCATGAATATTAATGTGAAATTTTTCAATTGTATGTATTCGAAGATATTTTGTTTTGAATTGGACGTTTTAGGATTGATATTTGTTTTTATTGGTAAAAGGCTGCTGTGATATATTTTTGAAATTTTTCTACATTTTCATCACCATACAGCTATAAGGTTTTTCTTGAGAAAATCTTGAGATACACTTGACAGGCTCAGTATAGAATGAAACGTCAGTTCTCGACACTAACTGTAACAGTCTCAATAAAAAAGCAGGAATCAGAACGAAGCAGTAAATAAAAACGATAGCACAATTATTCTACCATTTTCCTGCTGCTTTAAGAATATATTCTAGGACTCCATGGAACAATGAAACTTATATCATAGTTTTGATTACAAGTGGAAATCAAGAAACCGATAATATATAGTATTGAAAGTACTGATATTCAGCAATAGAGCTTTATATTAAGAGACCATTCCACTATAAATTGTTTCTCACTATGGATTTTTTTTCAAAAAATGAGTTCAATTCACTTTCATTACTCATACTATAGTTCCTACCTGTGTCTACCTATAATTATTCAAATAACAATTCGATGATCTTTAATGCTACTTCTAGGATTATTTCGATCATAGAAAATGTGAAATAGTCAAACAATCGAAGAATCTATTATTTTTAAGGAATCGGAAAAAACATATCATATATAGTATAAATATTTCACAAATTCACTATATGGAGGACCTTTTGCTTGACATTTCATTTCACTATATAGATGTTTTTACTCTATCGAATTTTTCTATTTTACAAGATTCAGTATCATCATTAATAATAATCTTTATTCAATCTTTCCATATCACATCTGTTTAAAAAAAATCTATTTTTCCGTTAATCAGCTGTCGCCCCCATACGAACGACAACTCTCAGAAGTTGAGAACTTGTGCGAGCTAACGACTAACGAGGTCTTACCTTTCAACGTGTGATTCCTAACATGAAACATGATATGTTACAAACCATGAGAAAAATAATGTCACAATAATTAAGTTGATATTTTTATTTCTAAAGGCACATTTTGACAAGATTACAAATCATGAAACTATTAAATAACAAAAATGAAATGGCGCTCCGGGGCGTGTTCATTGATTCTAGTGGCGCATTTGCTTTTTTAGCTGCAGAAAAACCCGGAAAAACCTGCAGCCCCACTTGATCTGAAGATTTTGATCTGCCAATGTCCTCTCTTTCATAAAACAAAATGTAGGGTGTCTCCAGAGGCTTCAATAAATTTAAAACATCACCAGAACACTTCGTGTCATGCCTATCTTCAAACTTAACCAGCCTGTTTCTTCTTTGACCAATGCATAATAATGACCTGATTCAACGCCAGAACCACAATGAACAATGAACACATGAAGATTATAAGAGTGGTCTGTTAGATCGAATTGTTCATCTATTTCGAACTTTCGTAAGAGTTTGGTGCATCCGCAGAGGTTGAGTCATGTTTGAAGATCATCAGTGTCATTATTTGATTGACTAGTGCCTCAGATATACTTGTTTTCTTATAATAGTCGGTTAGTTTGGCTCATGTTTGACAATGCAGGTGATCATCACCCGTTAAAAGTTCCATTTTCAGATGATTCGACAATAATTTTTACACGGACTGGTTATCAGTCATATTAGGAAACGCTAGTTGAAGATCCAGAAAATCACATCCGTTTTTGCTACCTCTTGAACATTTACTACAAAGTAAACAAGTGAGGATTTTTTCAGCAAACGATCTCTAAATACAAGACGAGATAGACTGTACGAAATCATTCAATCCAGAGCGGTCAGAAGTATTGATTCTGCCATTTTTTTGCTCACGAAGAGTATTCAACAAGAACCCGAAGAATTCGGAGCAATCCTTTTGTTGTCCTAACGAGTACCTAATAGACTTCGGAGACTCGAGGAAATCGGTTGGTGGGAAAGATGAAACATTCTTTCGAAACTGCAACTGCATGAACAATTGTTTGAGTTTGGTGAATATCTAGGAAACATTTTCGTTCTCATTCATAGTTGAAATCTCTTTCTTGAAATTTTTTGTAATGAGCAACACTATTCGTGTAGCAAGTGTTTCCTAAATCATTTAATCCAATTTTCTTCTCAAAATTTTCAGAACAACTGTCTACTGATTCGTAAGGAAGAATATGTTTCACAGAATCTGTATCAGAACTATTTCTCAAGCTGCAATCGATCCTTCCAAGTGATGAAGGGTTTCGTAGAAGGATCGATTCGGCTCTTGCCGAATAGATTTGAACACATATACATAGAAACAGTTGTACCAATTGGTATTCATACTCACAAGCAAAAATATCTTCATTTTACAGAGCAGGCGGGGCTACTGCCCAGAGGCCTTACCAGGAGAGGGGCCCCCACAATAAGGATAAAAAACTATCAAATTTTGACGGGTAAGCAACTTTTACGTTTTTCCTTCCAAACATTTTTTTCGCATTTTTACTAAGGATACTTGTACAAATATAATAATATTATTATCGATATATCAGAAAACCCTGATTGTTATTTTCTATTTACTATCAAATTTTGATTTGCTCTCTTAGATTTGAGGGAAGATGATTGAAAAATTGTATACCTCTATACGAGGGTTTTTTCTTAAATGTGCGTAAATACATTAAGGTGTTGAGATTTTATATTTTTGAAAATGTATTCGTTTGAATTCATCTGGTTTTAGTCTAAATATGAGTCAAAAAATACTTCTTTGGAAAACAAATTGATATCGATTATAGATATCATTCATAAAATAGACATGTAATATTGCACACCTCAAACTATATAACTTAATGATCGTATATCCTACAGAACTATGCATTAGGGTTAAAAAATCTGTTAAAATATGTTTTTCCGGTAACTAGCTGTCGCTCCCCTACGAACGACAAATCTCAAAAGTCGAAACTTGTGCGATCTAAAGACTTACGAGGTCTTACGTTTCAACGTGTGATTCCTAAGACTCAGAACAAGCTTGCTTCATCGGATTTACTTTCGCTCATTTACCACATTTGTCATTTGTCATATAATTCTTGTCATTCAATTGTATTTCTTTTTACTTAGGTTATTAGAAATACTTTTTTATTATCGGACCAAAAGCATTGATCTTGAGAACAATTAATTGAAAATATCGAATTCAATTTATGGTTTTTGAATTTTGCTAATGATAACGTTATTTTTCATATATTTTGTCGATAATTCTTTGATTGGTCTGGTTATTTCTACTATTGGACTCTAATTCATTTTTATATATTTTGCACATAAATATCATTGTAGAATAGAGATATTTTATTATCAAAACTTGAGAATTTCCACCTCACGCTCAAACTTCAGCCAACTATTTCAGTAGATCTTACAACGGTTTCCCAGAAATCTGCGATGACTTCTTCGTAACAATTGATACTCAGTCACGAACATCAGTGACTAAACTCTCAAGGACCTTCTGAGTGAGCCCTGTTCAGTACCATATTTCAGAAGAGTTCAACAAAGTGATTGTTTTGATTGGCTTCCGGTTTTTGCTGTGGTCAACTGACACGTCAGTTGCGGAATAGAATTAGTGTAGTTCCTTTTTTACTGCAGAAATCACATATTCTGTGGACTGTTTTTTTATGAAAGTCAAAACGGTTTTTGGAAATCAGATGAAAGACACATTCGTGATCATTTTGTGATGTTTGTTATTTCAAATATTTGTGATGCACTGTTTGGAACCTTTGGTGTAGTAATATTCATTTCAAATATTGAAACCGTGAGATGCGAAAGACTGTATTTTTTATAAAATATACTCACATTGAACATTCAGAAAAGCTCTGGCTGTTTGTCTTTCCCCATCTGCATTCGATGCTTCACACTCATACTCCCCAAAATCACCAGAATCTGTAGGACGGATAACCAATGTATGATCTTTGTTGATCCAGGACCTGGTTTGGAGATCATGGTATTCATCAAGAGGAATGCCATCTTTGAACCATTTTACTCTGATAGCATAATCTTTCGTTAGGCAAGCGAATTGTGCTTCTTGACCTTCTGTAACGGTCTGGTTTATTGGAGGAATCGCCAGCAAGTTTCCACCTGCCCAAAACGAAGAAAATATTACTATCACTATCAATATTCTGTATGGAAAGGCATTATCGCTATCATTATGTATTGATTCAAAAGTTAAGAATGATATACTTTTTCGCCGATATAGAAATTGAATCAAAATCACACTGAATCAATGAAATCGATATTGCACTGATACACTTTTCTATGTAGAGTTTGCTTACCGCTCACAGTGAGGTGGAACCAAGTTCCATTATTTCTCCAAGGAGGTGTTCTATTGGGAAAAAGAACCCTGCATTCAAACCATCCAGCATCAGACTCTCTGATGGAAGTTAAATTAATAGATGCTAGGCCATAATGTCGTTGTTGCGATTTATCAATTAGTGCTATTCTTCCCACGTAATCGTCTGATTCCGTGATAAGTCCATCATGCCACGAATATATAACCTCGCCCTGAAATTGAAATGCAGAAATTATTCAACTCACTACAAAAACAGAAAAGAGGACGTCACAGATGCAAGGAATAACTGTAACCACCAACAAAAATGACTCAAGATACAAGGTTCAAATCAATCAGTCTTTCGTTGCTTGATATTAATAAATAAGGAATTTTCATATAAAATACAGTCTGACATTCATATTTCAAATCAAGTCATTGCACTTCACATCACTTGTTCCATAAACTCTCACAAAAATATGGAATTACTGATTGATCAACATGAACGAAAACCATTTCACTCGACCAAAAGTGTCGAAATGTAATTTGGTAGAGCATATATGCAAGCAGAATCAGTGGTTCATCGCAAAGCTCCTGGTGAAGACAGACATTCCCTTGGAGGTGTTACTGATTCGATAAGGAAAATGATGATAAGAGAAAATTGACCTGTGTCATGAAGTGAAACAGAAGCGTTCTGGTTCATCATGAACTGTAAAAAAATATGTTTTGAATTGATTAACGCTCATAAAAAATTGGTATGACGGAATGATGAAAAATTCAACTTTGGAGTTTGAATACCTCCTTGAATTATTCTGACAACTGATTTGAATGTATGCAAAACTATATCAATCTTGAAGGCGAATTTTTTGAAAAACAAAACACTTTGGCCCACAATTTTTTTCTATACTCCTTGTAAAGATTTGAAAGGTGATCCTCAAATTTCTTTTCCAAGTCCCACCTACTTGTCGTAATGTCTGTGGAATATAGGGTGATCCAGTAAATAATTCTTATCGTGGTTCAAGATCTGCTCTGTTTCTGTTTGATTATTCTTGAATGCAATGTTAGCAGCTACACTTCAAGTCTACGGAAAACACCGTAGCCTCATTGCATTTTTCCTCTAATATTTCCAGGACAACCATTCCATCAACCCATTTTCAGTTATCTTGTTCCCTGTAGTAGTTTAAAAAAGTATTTTCTTGAATATTTGTCGTATTCTCCTAAATATGTTTCAGGTTATCTACAAATTGTTTGTCTCCAGCTACGTGTCCAGCTCCGTGTTCAGCTCACCTATAAGCTATTTCAATTTGCTATTCATTCTTTTTTCCTACGGTAGATGGAATCTGCACTGATTTTTGATTAATATCTTCCACATAGACAACAAATTATTAGATTGGAGAGCCACATATCAGATTTCAAGAAAATTTCTTCAGGTGTTTCTCACAGGGTTCAATCCTTGGATCTATCCTCTACTCATTACTCATTTGTAATTCGTTGCTTCTATCTAATTTCAACCATTGTGACGTAGTATATCATTATTTTCTGAACAAAAAAGAGCAACAACGAATTCAAAGAGTTGAAAATTCTTCTTTGGTATTTTCATTCGGTATCAAGAAAAGATAACCGATTTCTCATACACTGAAAAAAGCCAGGTAGCTGAAAAAGTACGATATGGGGAATCTTCATTTTTCGACATTACTTCACTGAGTTATTATTAATAAAACACCTCCCTGCCTCTAGCCAAAATAACTTATCGAACTGATGTACATAATGTAAACATCGGTTGTTAAATGATCCACGTTGTTAGGTACTCCATTGAACTATTCAAAAGGTCATTTACATACACGATAGCTGAATTCTATAACAACCTACCACCTTCCTTTTGATCGAAATCTGTTTCCAGTTTCAGATACTGCCTGAAAAAACATCTTCTGAACTATCTACGATACATTGGCTCTTGTAGGCAATAGCTAAAATATTTTAGCATCCTTACGTTTATATCAAGTGATCGTAAGTGATCATTGGGCCCGAGGAATCATGTGCCCTGAATAAGCGCAGTGTGCCAAAAATGACAGCCTTCTGCATCTGTCCGGCTGAGATTTCTGCCTTAGTGTGGCAAGCCGGTATGACTTTAAGATTCGAGAGTAGAGAGGGTATCATTCCACCAAGAACTCCAATAATCAGAACAACCATCTTGACAGAGTGGTCTCGGTAGAGTCTGCGGAGTTCGAAGAGAAAGTCTCGATGTTTTATCAGTTTTTCCTCCTCTTTTCTGATGATATTCGTCTCGACAAGTGCTGAAAACTCCACGACAAATATCAGGCTTATTAGCTTAGATGAGTCTGAGGGTGGGGAACGAAGAGTTTGAATAAATTCGGCACTTCTCGTTTCCCACAACGGATTCAATATTCCCCGGAGCGTAGGGCAATACCGGTGTATTTTCAATACCGTAAGAGTGCCGTAGATGGTAATATAACACTCTTAGGGGCGCTTAATGTCGATGGATATAGGGCGAGACCGCATATACTGAACATGCTGACAGCAAGTGCATTAGGGTATCGGGCGCCTCGTGGCAGGCCCTGCACCTTGTGTCAGGAACCTCTATACCCATCACGCGACTGTGGTAGACTGAGGTGTTGAATACACTATCCGACTTCAGCCCACTCGACCTGAGGAAAGCGAAAGTCAGGCGTTTTGATAAGCCAAGGTCTTCAATGTTATTGAAGAAGACCCTATTCATTGGCCTATTCTTGTGGTGCCACAGAAGTGAGGTGAACTCTGCGGCTTTTATATGAGTCTTTTGCTGAAAGGGTTTTTTTACCGAAGTATGCGCTGGTCAGGCCCTATCCACCGAAGCCCCGATACATTCCGAAAGGCGCGCCAGCATTATCAACTGACGACCACTCCCCACGCCGTGGGGTAAGTGATCATTGGGAATTATTATTATTAGCATTATTATCATTATTATAGTATATAATAGATATTTAGTGACACTTCATTGTGAGATCTAACAGTTCACAAAATCGCAACATGTGTTTTACTACACAGTAATTTTGAACTCATTTTGAACTCATATGGAAGCGTAAATAAAAATGTAACAAAATTACATTCACATAGATGTGACGTCATTCGCTCCACTTTTTGTTTTATTTATTATGGCGTGCTAATGTATGTTTTCGGTTCATTTTCTAGAAAAGAAATATCTATTTCTGATGCAATATAAGAATAAAGACGTTTTTTATCATACATAAATCCCATTTCATTTTTGGATGCTCTTAACATGCCTACTCAGATTGTGTTCAGAATAAAACTGTGAAAGTTCAGTGAAGAACCTATAATTCAGAGAAAAATATTGTTGTAATGAAAAAATATAGAAAGATGACAGGAAAAAGCCATCTGTCCGTGAAAGATGCAGCATTCTGGAGGAAACAGGAGACTTGGAGATAATTTATAACTCGAGCACTTACAAGTAAGTAATAGAAAATACAGAATAGCATCTTTCATGGATATTCTATGATGAACAAACTTTTGTTTTTTCCGGGAATTTCATGAGTTTAAAAGCTTTCAATTACGTTTGGATTGGAAAGATTATTTCCGCTGGATTTAGCATATTAATGTACTTTTATCACACTTATTTCGGAAACAGTGGATAGTGTGTTTGAAAAAATTGATGTAGCTCATCTTCTGTTTGAATACTCAATGAAAGTTCACTTGTATTTGATAATGATGATAATCTGTTGATTCAGTTTGAAACTTCAAATTCTAACTCATAAATATAAAAATAAAAAAATTGTGATGGGTGATCAAATATAGTCCCCCGATCCTCTCTAGCCTTACATTTCATTCATGGAAAACACAGAACTTACCCTTCTCTTCCAGAAAAGTTTGTAAGGTATTGGAAAACTCTGAGGAAAATCGATTTCACAGTTGAACACTATGTGATCACCAACAGCAGCTGTTAGGTATCGTGGTCTGGTATCTTGCAAATAATAACTACTATCAATTCCACCACAGAAACACATCAACAGGGTCACTACGGCAAACGTCTTCATTGCGTTTTGACGGTGTTAAATCTACGCGTGCTCTAGTCGTATACAACACTAGATTAACCAAATCGAATGTAATCGCGAAGGTACTGTAAGAAATGATGTAGCCCAGTTCACACTCTATTTAGGGTGATTCTTCGAGTCGAATTCTAATTCGATTCGGAATCAGAAAATGTAAACAAATAATTCAAAGTTCTCTCGATGTTTGTTAAGCGTTAAATGACAATATTTATTATTACCTCAAACCAGCATGCACTAATTAAAAATAGTACCTACATAGTTATAATAATGAACCAGGGGAGAACTAGCAAAATGCTTATTCCCCATTTTCCGACTGAGCTCAACTCTCCACTATGATCCCCAAAAAAAGATTATTACTGACTCTTTATGTGTCGGAAATAATTGATCTAGTTTATAAAAATTAAACGAATTCTGAGGTGAGATATTGAACTAGGTTTTGGCATATTGATATTGAATTATCGACAATAATCTCAATCAATGTTTAGATGAGAATAATACCCTGTGTTAATTTCACTTATGTCAATAATATCCAAAAACATAAAAGGAACAATTCATCATAGATTGTTAGTGGAGGTCAATCCAAACACCAAACCGTTATTTTCAACACCTCGACACGTGTTTCAATCCCCAAGTGATCATCTTCGAAAGGAAGATTGAACAGTTTACTCTTCCCCTTTAAGATGATCACTTGGTGATCGAAACACGTGTCGAAGTGTTAAAATAACGGTTTCGTGTTGGGATTAAACTCCAGTAATATTCGTTATTACACCAAAGGTTCCAAACACTGCCTCACAAATAAAGATTGTTAGGACTAAAAAATTTAATTTAGCTCATAATGAGCCGAAACTCTTTTAGTCCATTTTTTTGAGATAAGCGCCAAAATGAATGAATTAGCACTAATGAACGGAGTTTTTCACGAGAAACGTTCATATGTATAATCCATGTGCTTTTTGGGAATATGGCGATGTTATTAATCATGTGTCATCTGTGCAAAGCCTGCATACTTTTATCGAAAACGCTACCTAATTCTTTCGATATAAAACAACACAAATTACTACATAATGTACTTTTTTCATAGGTTCACGATGGCATATGCATGCCTGTACTTTCCTTCGATATAAAACAATTCTTTCGATATAAAACAACACAAATCACTACATAATGTACTTTTTTCATAGGTTCACCATGGCATATGTATGCCTGTACTTTACCCATTTCAATGCTTGAAATAATGGTCCCTTATACTGTGGTAACTGGAAAGCTATGTAGATCGATACGTTACTATTTTTCATCAAATAAATACATCAGTTATCTTGAGCGGGTTGGCTGTCCTTGTTAATCTTTCACTGCCTGAACTACTGTGCCTATTGTTTTTGCAAGTGCATTGGCTTGGGATGTGGAGGTTGAGTAAACCTGTCCATCCAATGCCTGCTTCCACGTAGCTCCGCTAGATACGGGAACGACAGAATCACTTGTGGCTTAATCCTAAGGTGTGTGTATCTACCTCCTCTCTATATTTTTTTGGAGAGAGAGGCTAGATGTTCTGCATATAGACTTGTGCACATTGCCAATTGCACACATCTATTTAATGTAGAGGGCAATAGACTGTTGGTTGACACTGAAAGTCATAACCTCTGACTTTATGCCTCCAACTGTCAACTACGAACTGCCGTATAAAGTACTGTTACCGAGTAGAGAGGACTGGATCATCCGGGATAAGAAAATATTGAGAGCAAGTAGTTATTGGTTCACAGATAGATCAAAAACATCTTCAGGTTCTGGTGCAGGTGTTTTCAGTCGCAGACCCAGGACAGAGAT
>WOGO01001355.1:0-18442 GCA_015342085.1 Leptinotarsa defecta
CAAATGATCATTCACCAAAACCAGAGGCGAAAAAGCCCTGCACGGTTGAATCTAAGGCATCGTCAAGTGTAGCTGACGTGCAAAAACCCTCATATGGGAAGGTTGTCGCGGATATCAAGGTGGGAATCTTGTTTCTTGACTATCCGACTACCTCATTAACGATGAAACACCAGAGCATATGCTTTGTGCCTGCCCTGCTGGGAGCGAATCAGGTTTTTAGAGTTCGGCAGAACCGTACACTTACTATATGACCTGATAGACCACTCACCATACAAACTAATCGGCTTCGTTGAGAAGCTGGGTTTATTTGGTCGAGTGTGAATAGGAGTGGGCCACGATAAACCCTTGCGGGTTGCGTTGTAGAGTTGAATAGACCCACTCACTTTGGGTCTAACCTAACCCTAACTATGCTGACGGAAGCACACCTATCTCGTCACTCCATTCGTTTTCCAGGACATCGGCTACAGAGGCACATCTCCACCTGCAGCAGGATGTTGCATATCTTAGGCAGGGTCTAAAAGTTATTTCAAATTGAAGTGGAAGTAATCAGAAAGTAACCAGTGCAAGTTTGCTGGTGATCTAACATGATTTGCAAAAAGAGGTTTTTTCCTTCTTGTTGAACGACCGCTCTAGTGTAACAAATATTCAAAAAAGTAGATTTTTTTTCAAAAAATCACAAATCAGAAATATAATATCAAAAATCACTAAGTAATATTTTCACATATGAAACTAATCCTTGGAAATGGTCTTGGCCTCTTTATACAAGATGTTCCGAAGTCCTTTGACTGTGCCTGTCGCTTCTGTTCATGGTTTTTCAGCTTCCTCAACGTCGTTTGTCCACAAAAGATGTAGTCATCTATTGTGTCCTCTCAGATCATGAATGGTGATGTTTTCCAGAATCTCTAGTTCTTATATATAAATGACCTATTGGTGAGGACCATAAATCTAATATTCTGCGTTGCTAATGATAGTACACTACAAATATTTTCTGCTGATGCAAGTCTGGTAAATATCATGAGAATCTATATTTAAATGAAAATTTCAAAGAAGTTATGGCTCAGGAAGATACTGATCAGGTAGAAGAAATTGTTACATTCGGTTTCTTTAAGAAAGTCAATGTGACCGAATGGAAAATAATAATAAAATGTAATTGTGATAAAATTTGGGAAAGAAAGGTTTTTGCTTTCAACTTCCCCATCTTTATGCAAAAAATTACGAAAAATCAGATTTAGATGACCTCCTTAGGAACCGCAAATACATTGACAAGACCTCCAGATCCTGTTCCACGAAAACGCAAGTACGCACATTTCACAAATCTCTGTCCGGAAATTAAACAAATTCAGCGTCAAAACTTTGTATCATTCCTCGGAGTATTTGCCAATCGACTACCAGCTTCCCAAGCACTTCGATAACTTCCACACCAGTAAAACTTTCGCCAATCAGGGCGACTTCGTCGGATCCCGAGCACACAATTTTCATGCTGCCGGAATTTATCGACTTGTGTTACGTTGCCAAAAGTGTACTGATTCAAATGGTGCTCATTCCAATTGAACTGAATGAGTATCTACTGATATATTACATATTTGAAGTAATCGACCTATACTTGATGAAAATCCATAACGAATTCAAAAACACTTCATTGTGAGTTTTGGATCTTAGTTCATCATACTTTCAATTTTTATAGGTAACGCATTGTAAAATTCAGCACCATAGATAAAAAATGTTTTTTGTTAAGGGTAAAACACAAGCACTGCATGAAAATACTTAAGGTGCTCCTAGAGCGTTCCTTGTGTGTATCTTTGCGTATGGATTTCTCTGAAACAATTCCCATAAAATAATAATGAATTCCACACAAAAACCTTTCTCCTGAGTCACTTTGCCATCAATGAATATTGTATGGAAATCCGTTCTGTAGTTTTTTAGTTTACCGTGTCCAGACAGACAGACATTCAGACGTACAGACGCTGCGCGGTGGGAAAACTTCGTTTCATAATTTTCATAATTAGATGAACACCCCTCAGAAAATCGAGTTCATATACCACTCTCCCTATATATATAGGAAAGAAACACTATTTGAAATGAAATATTAACCGTAAAATAATATTTTTTTCAAAACAGATGTGCATATGCATATACTTCTGTTGGACGAAGAATGTTCGTTGAATATTGTTTTCATTTATGTTCAACTTATTTGTATTTATCCTCTCCAAATTTCATAGGATTTCAATCAAAGAAAATATATTTCTAGCAACTACGCTATCGGAGTTATCAAGAAATATTTTTTGGTACTGAATGGAAGAAATATCATCTGCACAACAAACACGAACATCTGTTGGTGAGGAATGGAATGCATCTTTAAAAAAATCACGGCTCCAACATGGGGCCCTGAGGCACCCCAGAAATATTATTGATTTCCTACGAATACTGACTACATTTCATTGCTCATATAAGATCAAGAAATGTATTGCCAGAGCCCTGAACATCTCAAAATCCCTATAAAATCAGCACAATTTCAGATTAATATTGTCCCACTGGAAGTACAAAAGAATCTGACCGATTCTGACCTATCCATTAAAAAAATTCTGCTGTGTTATTCATGCTCAACATGGCCAAATCGTCAGTTTTATAATATCAAAAACTTGGTGACATAATCAAAATCGCATTTCAATGAAAACGATGAAAAGATCAAAAATTAGTAAAACAAATATATGAAAAAATTGTATGAAAATCCGTTCTGTAGTTTTTGAGTTTACCGTGTCCAAACAGACAGACATTCAGACACTTGGGGTGGGGAAACTTCGTTTCATAATTTTTATAAATAGAATACCCCTCAGAATGTCGAGTTCATATACCACTCTCCCTGTAGATATAGAAAAGAAATACTATTTGAAATGAAAGATTAACCGTAATCAATTTACGAGAAATAATTGATAAGAAGATACGGTCGAGTCGAATGTGGTTGGGACCGCGCTGGCAAGTGACAAGCAGTCCGATGGAATTCGATGGTTCCTGAACAGCAGCAGGAATATTTTTAGTGACAGTATTGGAGGTTCCCACGCTCTCAGTCGCGACATTCTTCTCGAGTAGCGTTATACATCACCAGGCGGGCTATATTTTCAGAATTTCGATAATTTTTTTCGAGAAGTGACTCCCAGAAATAATGGAAGTATTTTACTAATATCTCTCCCGAAGAGAGATGGTGTTCATCATAGCCTGACTGGTCAAGGACAAATTTCTTCATTGAAAAAATTTGTAACTGAAACGGCTGAGAAATGATTTGGTGTTTCAAGATTTTGAAATATCTTCGGACTTCAAAAGGATATAATAGGCTTGATGGAATTTATGTCTTTGAATAAGTAATGTTTGGTATGCTAAGTAACGGTTTCAATCTAGTTTTTCTTCGTTGATGAATATTGATATAGTTAGAGATTTTACAAAATTTGAAAATAGACTTAATATGTCAAAGTTGCATCGTGTACTATATTTTCACCACAGGATATGGTCAATTAAATTTGAAGTACCTATTAGGTTTGTTCTGGTGCTATGAAATTCAGGTTCTAGGACGTCAGGATCATGCGCAGTTGATATAGAGCGTTCTGGTTTATTGAGAATAATTTCGGACTGATGAATCCTCTGTTCTGGTTTCGACTGCGAATTGATCCTAAACTGTTCTGAACCTTCCCGAATCGTTCTTGCTCTCGAGGCTGAACTATTGAGAACTGTTCCCTTTGCTCATGCGCATTCATGGGGAAATTTGTTTGGGCTATTTGCTAGGATGTTTTTTCATTATCTTGATTTGAATAATTGATGATTAACGGTAGATAACATTTGAACTGACTAGAAGGATACGCTACATAACAAAATGGACATGATCAATAGTATTTTCTCGTCTTCATTTCTTCATACATACGACAGGTGGCACAATGGTCTCCTCGAAATACTTTCTGGTTTAACCAAGTATCCGAGACTATTTCAGACTGTTTGAGATTTTTTGTTTGTATGCATTATGTCTTGCGCAGTTTCCAAACAGTTTCCGATGCTAGAACCAGAACAAACCTAGTATTATTTGTTTCTAGAATTGATATTTCCTTTCGATTATCGCATGGTATACTCTCTAAATCATTGAATTCATGCGGGTCATTCTAATCATTTTGTAGTCCTACTGGTTCTTATTAGAAATACACAGGATGAGTATAAATTTCATCAGTCCGGACTTCCATTGTCTAATATTATATAAAATTCATGAATGGAAACGTCAATTATTAATAAAAAAAAGAAATGTCACATGAGCGATGTTATGGACTTTTCGAATGAAATGCTCCGTAAAATTTTTATCTCTGCAAAACTTTTGCTGTTTTGGTACAGGCGTGTCGTGATCTCCATGATTTTTCCGCTTTGCTTCTTCACTGTTCCTTTTCTCCGTCTGAGCGTTATATTCATCCCCTAATAATGAATTTCTGGCAACGAGAAAAGACAACTTCGATTTACCTCGTGGAAAAATTGTGTTTGAATACACCTCTCATTCCTACAATCGAAATTACTTCCAACTTTTGATAGGAATCTCACTGCAATGTAGTTGTCAGAATATGAAATATCTTCCAAGCAATTTTTGTCAATATTCATCTGTCGAAGACAATAACTGACAACCTATTCATGTCAACGCTCAATTTTTTTTTTTAATGTTATCGTACAATTTTCATATGTGGACATATATTTTTGTCTAATTTTATTCTTGACATACATATATGAGAATCCTCTATGTTACATTTTTGCTAGCTTCATTTCTCACTTTCTCACTAACTTTCGTAAATAATACCATGTTTTTGATAAAATTATTTTATTTGAATTAATAATTGTAGATTTACAAAAAATAATAACTCAAAGTGGTCTCCACAATTTAATATCACCATCAGATGTTAGAACGGTAAAACCATCAATCAGTACATGTTTTCAACCTATAAAGGTTCATCATCAGCTAATTATTTAACATTCTACAATGAAAGAAGAACAACATAACAAAAGTTTATACAATGAAGTATGAAATACTTACATTGAGAAGAAAGTATTTTATAATGGAGAAAATAAAATTGTCACATGTTAACAATGAAACAAATGGTTGAAATGACATGTTAATAATGTTGAAAAAAATATTTTTCAAGGTAGTGAAAAACGGAGAAATTCATAACATCATATTTCTCAGTGATTGGACTATGGGCGGCTTGAAGCCTTTATACTCACTCATTAATATAGAAATCATCAAACGACTTGAAAAGAAAATATCCGAAAGGAATCAACTGTCAGAAATATATAAAGAGATATGACATGGAACAATGACTAGAGATCAGCAAACACAGAACACGAAGTTCTGTAAACGCCTGATTTATGCTAGATTGGTACTTTAGTATTGATTAATAATTTGAAAATAGGATTCATAGTATAAAATGAAAAAATTAACATCATCACAGTACCGTCTGAGAATATTTGAAATATCATGTGAAACTTCACCTAAATAGAGACTAGAACAATATTTATTAGAATTGTTGTTAGAGGTTGAACTACGATTAACAAATTTAGTTTTATGTTTGTAATAGATTTCATTGATTAGATAGGTAGGGAAACCATTATTATGTTCAAAACCAATTATCGTTCTCACAACCAAATTATTCTGCTCAGTATTTCAAACAAAGTTCTGGAACATGTTAAACTAATTGACAATTTCAAAAACCTACACTTTGATGAGTATAACACAAAAAGTTCTTTCTCTAACCACATTTCCAATTGCAATCATAGTTATGATATTGATTATGATTAAGATATTTTACATGTTCGCCAAAAAGTCACTTCACTTGATTTACTTCAAACTTTTGATATCAACTCTGCCACTAATAACCCCAGTGTCATATTTCTCAATGAACAAGTACAGTTTCATTGCCAAAAGTTTTTCAATTTTTTTAATTTCAACTAAAATTCTCCTTTCATAAT
The DNA here is from genome assembly GCA_015342085.1 of Leptinotarsa defecta. Classification (NCBI taxonomy): domain Eukaryota; kingdom Metazoa; phylum Arthropoda; class Insecta; order Coleoptera; family Chrysomelidae; genus Leptinotarsa; species Leptinotarsa defecta. Next base: position 5,983 of record WOGO01001355.1, read on the forward strand.
CTTCCACAAACCCTTATCTTTGTAACAAGATGCCAAGTATAAATTGTATGTGATCTGTTTGCTCAGAACAGGAGTCGATATGTATGCGGGTTTCTTTCTCCTGTTGCGTTCTGTGTTTGCTGAACTCTAGTCATTGTTCTATGTCATCTCACCTTCTATCTCTTTATATATTTTTGACAGTTGATTCTCATTCATTCCTTTCGGATATTTTTTTTATAAGTCGTTTTCATGTACCGTTTGATGATTTTTATATTAATAAGTGGGTATAAAGGCTTCAAGCCGCTCATAGTTCAATCACTGAGAAATATGATATCATAAATTTTTCAGTTTTTAATTACCTCAAAAAATATTTTTTATCATTATTAACATATAATTGTGACCATTTGTTTCGTTGTTAACATATGACAATTTTCTTTTCTCCATTATAAAATATCTTCTTCTCCATGTAAGTATTTCTTTTATACTTCATTGTTTTACCTAATGTTCTAATGTTCTTCTTTTATTGTAGAATTGTGAAAAATTAACTGATAATGAACTTATATAGGTTCGAAACAGGTACTGATTGATGGTTTTACCTTTCTAACATATGATGGTGATAATAAATTGTGGAGACGACTTTTATTCTTCGCAAATCTACTGCACTTCACTTTGAGATATAATGGACTTCTACCAGAGGCTAATAATTGTAGACCTCCCGATGGAGAGACAATAAAAGCCTCTATAGCTCGAACGAAAAAAAGGTTTCACAATATTTCTGGATCTGACTGCTGCACTTGATTCAACTTTCCTAACCATTCCTTTAATAGATTCATTTTCATAATGAACATATCACAAAAACTGTGTTGAACCACATAACATCCAAGGCTACATAATAATCCTGAAGTATCTTTCGAAAGGTCGCGTTTCAATTGTTACAACGTATCTTTAAGACATGCTGAAAATGAAGATGTTTCTGACATGGCAACAGATGTAACAGAGGCAGCGCTCACTTCCATGAATAAAATGCAACGACACGGTAAATTAAATCTGAAATGTAGAACGATTACTAGCAAAAAAGCGTAAAATGAACAATCACTCACGAGACCACACCTTAACGGACCCACAAGAAAAATTAAAAACCAGAACAGATTGACAATAAAATAAATTCGAGCATTATTTGCCCATTAGGGCGCTCACGTCTTGATTGATTTTTTAGGAGCCCAATAGGTGGTCTTTGGTTGTGAAAGGACCACTCGTGGAGGATGAGATGAGTTTGTTTTTAAGGTCTATTATTGTTGATACTCGAAGAATATAATACGCTTCAAAAGCCTTTTCACAATGATATCCATTCACACTCTCCCATCTTTTATACTTATAACAATCTGCATCACTTTCCTGTTGTCAGCTGTTGATATCTGGAGATACCAAATTAAATCTTTCAGGAAACTTTTCTACTAATTGAAATTATGAATGAATATTTTTGAATATGGTTTAATATGACTTGGAGCACACTGTAACGTAAAGATAATATATTTTCGTTACAATAATAATTGAAATCGTCATAAATTTGAGCAAGTTACTTGTGAACGTTCCTCATTCAGTCACATCAAACTCCCAAAAATACATCAAAATATAACTGCAGTTGTCAGCTTTTGATATCTAGAGACAGTAAATTGAATTCTTCAAAAAATATTTTTTTGCCAATTGAAGTCATGAACGGACATTTTCAAAGATAGTCAGAAGTGATTTCGAGCATATTGTAACGTAAATATGATACAATTTTCGTTATAATAATAATTGAAATCGTCATAAATTTGAGCATGTTCCTTGTGAACGTTCCTCATTCAGCCACATCAAACTCCCAAACATTCACCAAAATATAACTGTTGTTGTCAGCTTTTGATATCTGGAGACAGCAAATTGAATTTTTCAAAAAACAATTCTTTTTTCCAATTGAAGTCATGAACGGACATTTTTGTAACGTAAATATGAAACAATTTTCGTTGCAATACAAATTGAAATCGACACAAATTTGAGCCCGTTTCTTGTCAATGTTTCTCATTCATTCATTATGAAACTGTCAAACATCCATGAAATGTTATTTCTGTTACATGAAAGTGATTAATCATCTCGCAGATTATTGTTCGGGTTCACTTTCAATTCAATTACGGAAAGTTTTATATGTTTGGCCTAACAATATTCATCCTCCGAGTGACTTTGTCCAAGCTGTAACGAAAACCGTAAATGAGGCTTGTGAGTGGTTGAAAATATTTCTTGGTGTATGTTACAAGCCTCAAACAAGATCAACAAAATTGAAATATATGGAAGAAAAAATGAAACGAAATTAATTAAATGTTTTTCAGGAATCTAAGTAAATTTAGTTTGAAACGATTTGAAATTATCAGTTATTCGAAAAACGTAACATTAGAACATTAGTGGTAATAGGGTCCATTTCTGGAATATCTGATATTGCTAATATCACGTTCAAAGCAAACTGTAATGAAACTTGGGCATTTTCGTTTTTAATCACATTCCTTCTCTCGGTTGTCGATTTTGTACAACGCAGACTGCTTTCATACCTAATCTCCACACTGCTCTGCCTGAATGGGTTTTGTGTCACATATAGGCAGCTTCCTTGAGCTTTCTCTCGAACCAGTGTTACTGTGAATGCTATTATGTTGGTAAGTACATACCCACTCTGCTATTTCCGATTTGCTGGTTTTTTCCTCGCTATCTTTGTGCTCGCCAATGCGGACTTCCAATGGCTTGGTGTTTGTGATGCTGTTGGTGTGATATTGTTGTACCTCTCCAACAATTCTATGACATAAGAAAAGGATTACATTCCTTGTGATGATGTCTTTTTTGTGAAGTTTTGTTGTCTTCCAGTCAAAGTCTGTTCCACCAGTTTCAGTAACTATTCTGCTGAAGATCTCTACTGATGTGGCCTAGTTCTTTGTCAAGACTTATCCTCGTGTTACAGAACCTGAATGAATGATGAATTAGAGTCTTGACAATGCCTCTCTTGGTTTATTGTTGGTGTTTGGATTTGTAATACGCAGATTACCAGTATGTCTTGCTTTTCAGTATTCAGACATTTCTCACCTGTCAGTCCTCTTCAGCATCATGACAGAAAATGGTATTTCATTGCAGACTTTTTTCGCCAATATTTTTAGGATCTAAGCGCTGTTGAGGTGCTACGAAAAGGTATCTAATTCTGTGTCTCCATAGTTCCATATTATGAAAGTATTTTAAATTATTTCAACCAGACTCGGAACTCTCGTAGACTGCATCAATAGCCAGCATTTTGAACCACTTCATCCTAATTCAATTCAATCAAACTCGTATATACTTATTATGTATATAACACATTTGCAGCCAGTCCCAGTATATGAGAAAAAATTCTCGAATGAACGATTATTTTTTAAATATATATATGAAAACAAACACGTATACACGAATGCATATTACATAATAATTGAAAATAAACTGCTTGAATATGGAATTTTCATGGTAACAAATAGGAATTATTATTTATTGTTAGTAGTCATTTATAGAATAGTCACTGCTATGCTCACACGGAGTCACACCTCAAAAGGTGTGATCTCGTTAGTCTTAGCTCGTACATGTTTCGACTTTTGAGAGTTGTTAATCAACTGGTTAACTGACAACTGGTTAATGGAAAAAAAGTGTTTTTTTCAAAATAGATTTGCATATGTATATGTTTCTGTTGGACTAAGAGATAATTTGTTGAATGTTTATTTTAATTCATGTTCAACTCAATTGTTGTATGTATCCCTTTCAAATTACAGAGGATTTCAATAAAAGAAAATATTTTTATACCTATTGATATAAATATACTATATATAATGTAAGAAATATTTTTTGGCACTGAATGGAAGAAGTACCTATCATCCGCAAAACAAACACGAACATCTGTTATTGAGAAATGGAATTCATCTTTTTAAAAATCAAGACTCCAACATGGGGCCCTGAGGCACCCCAGAATTACTATCGATTACCCATAAATACTGACTATATTCCATTCCTCAGATGAGATCAGTAAATGCATTGCCAGAGCCCCGAACAACTCAAAACCCTTATCAAATCAGCACAATTTCACATTAATATTGTCCCACTGGAACCACAAGAGAATCTGACCGATTCTGACCTATCCATTAAAAAATTTCTGCTGCGTTATTCATGCTCAACATGGCCAGATCGTAAGTTTTATAATATCGAAAACTCGGTGACAAAAACAAAATCGCATTTCAATTAAAACGATAAAAAGACCAAAAATTAGTAAAACAAATATATAAAGACTTTTTGTGTTTTAAATTTACCGGTTGGTCAATCAAACGAGAATGTACTACGGGAACTGGGATTGATTGACAGGTATACATTTGATATGTATGACAACAAGTTACATGTCCTTTTGTAGTAGAACAGGTTCATCATTTCTGTACCCGTTTACATAAATTTGACTAAAATACGGTCAAAATATTTATGAATGGAAATTATTATATTTACATCTTGTTGCCAGTTTCTTTGTTGAAATCAGTCATGTGAATATATTTTTTATAAACGGCTAGCTTCTATAAAATACATAGAAACTCTCTTATGATTCAGATAAGTCGATTGTTAGTCATATTGCTAGTTCAACTACCATTTTCTGCATCTTCCGTAAAGTTAATCATAGACTAAAGTACTTTTTAATATTTCTTTATTTGTTTATTTGGTTTCCATTCCAGAGGATTGGACTTCCATTATCCAGAAATACTGGTAGATTTCGAATCGCTATTTATCACATTTTAATCTTTGGTAGAGACAGTCATCCTCAGAAGATGACTGACTCATCTATGGCGACTTGATATAATTTATAGATCATTTAGGATAACATTTTTTTCTCCCCACTCAATTGAAAGTTTCTCATCTCCGTGATGGCATGGCTTATGCTTCTTCTCATCAGGTTGGGACCTGTTGATATTATTTTGGTTGTTCTAGATACGCTGCTTCATTCCAGATTTTTACATTTTTCCCAGCTCCCTGTTTTGTGCTTGCTAATCCGGGTCTTCCTAAACCTTTTGGTTCTACTGTATAACTTGCCTTATTTATTTGAGGGACAGTATCTGAAAAAAGCCAGGTGACAGGTTACGTCATGATGATAACGATGATGATAACTTGACAGCCAACAACGTTTTTTCCGTGAAGAAGTTTTTAACTAAAAACGACATTACACCAATTGTCCACCCATCCTCACAGGATCTAGCTATCTGTGACTGCTTAGACTAAAAAGGGAGAAGAAAAATCGCTGGGCCTTAGGAATATCCTGATGAGTTAATTCACCTGTTTTGAATAAAATTCAAAGTGGGAATATTGATAATTAAAGAAGGTATGACGAAATTACCGTTTTTATACAACAGTCATTGAAAGTGATATTTTTATTAGTTTTTGATATTTTTATTTTATTGGTTTATTGGAATTAGATGGTAATGCCCAAGAGGGCATTAACATTCAACTCTTGAAGCTGGAGCTAGCTGTTGGGATTATTCTGTGAGCAATATCCTTTTCATAAGAAAAAATTTGATCGATGTAACCCTCAGCTACTGTTGTAGATTTCCATCTTCTGTACTTCTTAATGTCCGATATATTCGCTCCTGATTCTGCTATCGAAGAAGCAGAAGACCTTCTTAAACAGTGACCTGTATATTTCTTTGGTTCCGGTAGGTTCAGAAATGGTAGAGGGCATTTTCCCAAACGTGTTTATACTAACAGGGTTTGCACTGCATTCATAATTTGAGTATTTCAGAACAAAACCGTTGATGATTGATATCAGAAGGGCGAAATGCAACGTATTTATTAAAATAGTCAATGTTTTTCCAACAATGCAAAAAAACGTCCTATTTTCATTTTTCTATTTGGAATTTGAACAATCAAATTATCTAATGATTCAATATCTTCTATTAATGAATGGCACAGCTCTTCATGCCGGCAGGCTCCATATATTCCGAAGAAAGTAGCAACTTTTATCATCTAGACTTGTTCAAACTTGAGAGTTTTTGATTTTGTGGGCCTATAACTTTCATTTTTCACTTTGAGATGCTATTTTTGATTTATCTTCCAGACAGGGTAAGAAGACGGTTTCGCTGAAATTTCCTTCGACGTTGTTAAGTCTACACCAGTTAAGAAAATTACAATTTGCGGTGTCGTACTGCTGAGCCGATTTTTTTTGTAATAATTCAATTGAAGCTCTTTTTGCAGCCTCTTCAATATCGTCAGGAACACACAATTCCTCACCGTTGTTTTTCATTATGCATGCAAGACATTAAATACCAGCAAGAACTTTAAATGTGGCTTTAAATAAAACGCTTGAGCTGTAAACAATACTGTTTGTTGGTAACCAGATGCATCTATTCAATTCAAGGTTATTGTAATCCTCAAAATTGCCGCTTTAGTCAGATAAAGGGAAATTTTTCAACATACTTGTTATGAAGAGATTATAGTTTGCACATGAATTTTTGAAAATTGGTAATGTTTTCATTGATGACAATTTGAATGGTATTAATTATTTAGCACGGCTTCAAATAAAGGTCGTATCAATTTTGACAAACTCATATCTTGATCCAATAATTTTCAGCTAATATAATATGGTTTCGGCAAATAACCAAATCAATATTCGATAAAATCAGTATCAGTAGGCGTAAATTTTCAAATCGATGGATAGACAGATGAGGATCGATGGAATGGCTAGCACGATTCTGTGATTTGAGGTCAACAGACTTCTGTTTGCGATATGTCGAATGTATTGTATATAATATCTATTTTTTTTACAAAGCTCGCTTGTATTAGAACGGTCACACCTGAAACATTGAGATTTGATATCAGGATTGAGTATTTTGAACAATCCCCATACTGATTTTTCCTCGTTATTCAAATCAACAGGATGGACCTCCTCAAACCTTATCTCACACATTTGAGAGAGTTGGGAGCTGTTTGTTGAGTACATACATCAAAAATTAAAATGTTATAACAGCAACGTGATTCAACATTCAGTTATCAAAAGTACAAAAACGGATTGTTGTGCACAGGTGAGAAATTCGAAAAAAACTCCCAAATTAAAATATTCATATCACTCTATATCTATACGTATAGCTCGCGATCAAAATGTTTTTCGTATATTGCCTGTACCTATTCAGAGCATAATAACAGCAAATTTTGGTTGAACTCATAGCAAAAACCGATAAACCAAAAACCAATAATGTTTCTTCAGATCAATCAAAACAAGCCAATATGATGAATGTAATAAGAAATGCCTAGCAATCAATATCACAGCTGAAAATGTTTTTCTCTGACAACTTAACGACTCTTATTTCTTGTCCTCTAGAGCATTTTGATATATGTACTTCTAGAGTTTCCTCTTTCGACCAACTTGATATTTATTCATTGAACTGAAACAAACATTTGGTTTTTGAAATATATTATTTTGGAGAGGTTCAGCCCGTCAATTGACTATAATAATTCCCTAAGAACTATATATTACAGGCATTTAGTGTGCAGAGATCGTTAGTGTAGATAGATCACCAATAATGTAGGTCCAAACATACTACCTTGCGGTGTTTCAATATTCAATATGAGTTGATATATGATTTCTTCATTTGAAATTGGAGCTATATGAATCAGAACAATATCATCTGTTCAAATTCAAATCATTTTCTGTGTCATATTTTTTTGTTTCTTCAATGAAAACTCTGAACAACCAGTTACATACTAGATAATCTAGGAAAGGTCTCCAAGACATATTATAGAACAGAACTTTTTTTAAGGACAAAAAACAACCACTACAGAAAACCAATTGAGGCGCTCTGAGAGGGATGTAAAGTAGCGATTCGCGTTGGATTTGAATCGCTGAAGATTGAATTCATATGGAAACACGTTCTCAGGAAGTTTATTCCACGCAGTCCTCCAAATGAAAAAGTTCCTAACAGTGATGTTCGAAGTGTACTGAGTTGAACCTCAAAATGATGAGCAGCCACAGTTCATCGCGTAATTCTGAACAACTCTCGTGAAAGTATCTATAAAGGAGAGGTAAATCTCTAACATCTCTTCGATGTTTTTTTCTGAATGGCATCCAGCAGCTTCAGAGTATGTTTAGAGGCGGAGTTCCATACATGGGACCAATACTCCAAATAAGGTCTGATCTGAGCTTTATAAAGCATGAAAAGTTGCTGAGATGTATATAGTTTTCTGGTTTGGAACAGTGTTCCGAACTGTAGAGAAGCAGCCTTTGCAATTCCAGCGACATGATTGTGTCAAGACATATTGGTGTCTTTTTTGGGTGAGAAAGTTTTTGACTTTCTACTACTCCATCTTGATACAAAAAACAAAAATGAGGGAATCTTCCAAGGAAAGGAAGGAAGTAATCAATTCTAAATTAAGTTACTAAATTAAGTTACTCAATTTAGAATTGATTACTTCCTTCCTTCCTTAAGTTACTTAATTTAGAATTTTTTGTATCGATATGGAGTAGTAGAAAGCCAACAACTTTTTTTCCCAAAAATTAATCACTCCCAGAAATATAACCCCCTCAATTCATATTGGTGTCCATTTTAACCCCCCCAAGAAACTTATCGAAGCAGAAAGCGGAATTGTCTGGCCTGATATTATTATATCCGATTCGGAGACATTTATCTTTTTAGAGAAAAACGATGCCGGGGTTTTCGTGGCATTGAATTGAACCTGTTTACCTTCACCTCAATAAATAGAGTGATTCAAGAAGAAGTTCATGTGGATAATCCATTAATGTTTGGTGTGGATTGGTTGAAATATGATGGTATTGTCCAAGTTTCTTCAAAAACGTTGCCTAATTCCTCAGGAATATAAAGTACATGTTGTTCTTCTTTCAAAGGTCTACAAGAATGTCAGATAGCATATGTGTATCTTCAAAAGACATTTTATTATTTCCACTTGAGTGTTCCATGTGTCACTTCGAAGGTTTCCTTTAGGTAAATAGGTACTTATCTATGTTCACAGTGGGGAACATACTTTTTTTGGGAGGATTTAATTGAAGGCCTTCATTATTAGTTACGAGCTGTAACACTATTAACACAAAAAACGTATGCCTTGTAGGTATGCTTTGCTACCAGTGCAAAGCCGGAGCTTCTCGCTAGCCAAAAAATAAAATGTCCAATATCTATTATCAGTTATTTATTACACATTTCACAATTACCTCGACTTGTGTTCGAGTCGTGTATAAGGGAACTATGAAAAATGAAAAAGATATTGTATATACAGAATTTTCATCTATTTACAATGGTAATAATATACAATTCGGCAATAAATTAATAAATCGATATTAAATACTATAATAAATAAGATATATATTACATGTTGAGATACTACGCTGATTTTTATATACAAACTGAATAAATAAATTCGACAAACCGTCATGGAGGAGTTATGAATCATGAAAGTGAACAACACAATTAGGGTATATAAATGATTTTTCAAAAAAAAATGTTCCTATTGAAAGTTGCTTTTTTCAGACGGTGACTTATGAGAATATAATTCTGTATTATTTATCACTGATTAGCTGAGTTTCCTCAAAAATGGAAGAGAGCACATATTCACTAGATATTTACAAAAATTTAGTAACTACATATTCCGAATTTAAAATCAGTCTTCACAACAGTTTTTCACATAATATCTATAATACTGATTGAAAATTCATTAGTAATACTTTTGGCACTATTTCACACAGAAAATTGAGTACGACATATACTATAAATGAGTATATAATTATCCTTCAGCCAGAGTTCAAGGAAAATTCTGGTTATGGTTAAAATGAGTTTGTTAGTGTTCTTTATCCTTCAAGCAAATATCTCAGGTTTCAAGTATCGACCAATTCCATCACATATTTTTAGGTTATCCATACATGTCTACCTTGAAACAATAACAATTAGGTTATCATCACCTCTTGGGAGCAAAAAAAAATCAGTTATAACAGTAAAGAAAACTCAAACGTTTGCTTTTCTCGCGACAAAGTATGCTTGCACTTATCTGATGGCCTTCTTGAAGGCTATAAAAGTGTCTCAAAATGCTCTATGATCAATATTTTGTTGCAATGTAAAGTTATCTGGCTCAAGGATATTCTCACAATTCAAACACAGGTATTAATAATTTTTTTCGTTCTACACACGTCACATTTCACCTCACAGCACCAATGGAAAGTACAGTTACACCTCTCCACCACAGTTATCTCCTGGGGGCGGTAACCCCTACCACAACACAATAAATCACAACCATCCATCCCCATAGAAGTATCATTGCAATGTCTTCCATGAGTGCCCTGGATCCCCAACTCTGGATTTCTCTCGCAAAATCCTGGAGACATCTCGTTGTATACCAAATCGTTAACACTCGGTGGCTTGTGCTCGGGATTGAATGGCTTGAGTTGGAAACCATATTTATATTGCTTCCTCTTGTTCTCTCTTTTGGAGTGAATACTATTGGACATTATCGAGTTCATTTTCGGATGCTTGGGAAGTCTGTTGCTGTGGGGTTTGTTGTTGCTTCTACCATGGCCTCCGTTAGCTCCAGTTATGTGTGAGGCTCCGTCGTATCTGTCTTTCAGTAGGTCACCTACAACTCTGAAAGATGGAAGCCGCATCCAGCAGGTTTTGACTGTGCAAGATCCTGACATGCCGTGGCATTTGCATTCTTTCCTCATCTGAGACTGAACATGCTGAAACAAGGAAAGAGGGTTCATTAGAAACAAGTCATTAGCTCAGATGAATATGAATATTAACTCAAACTAAACATGTACCAAATACAAATTTGGTACGACATCCAAGCAAAGAAATCGGCGAAATCAGTTAAATTTTTGTCCTGAAAATAATTTGAGACTTTGATGATCAGTCATGGATCCCATTACAATAGCTTCATCCTATTCAAATAATCAGTCCACACTGTAGGTTTCATGGAAGCTTTGGTGTAACAGAAGAACTGTTTATCCAGATCAGGTTTTTTGGAAACTGTTATGAGAACTATTCTTATCTTACTGAATTTGAAGACATCGTAGTCTCGAAAAGATCAAATACTATGCAATACCCGATTCCAAAAACTCTTTAGGCTGAATTCATATGAATTATTTATGTGCCATTCTGGCAGCGTAAGAAGTCATTTCATTGTATTTTCTCATCACGCACAACTCCTTTGAAGGTTTTTGAAGTTGAATGGCTATCGAATATATACAATAATTGCGTTGCAAATGAAGCAAATGGATAATTGCGATCCTGAAATTGATGAAAGGTATGTTTATCTACTGTATTCCTAGTAGCTGCTAGTAAGAACCATGCTAGAGGAAATGACGAACGACGCGTTGCTATCAGTTTGCTCATTTTCAATTTGGCTAGGGATGCCCATGAAGTGCTTTCATCCAGGCAGTGATAACAACAGAAGAAACAAAGTCAACCGTTAAAATATTTGCATTGTTGGTGCTGATGTTGTTAAATTGATGTTTTCGAATTATAATTTTGTATCGTTCAATAACGATGGTATTCATATCTGAGTGTGCAAATTGTTCAGAGAGCCCGTAGGCAAAAAAAATAATTGATTATAGTTTAATTTATTGAATCAAAATGTGAATAGATGAATTCTCAATTTAAGGTTTCATAAGGAATGGCCCTCACCGAAGTGAATGAAATTTGCTTCAAATTGTTGAAGAACCATTTTCGTAATTTGTTTTTCTTCACATTGTGATTGAATATAAAGTGTTTATAGACTTGACGCATACAAGGTGAGTTTATCTTCTGTTTCATCTTCTTCAATATGATACTATTGAATATTACTGGAGTTTTTTCCCAACACCAAATCGTTATTTTTAACACGAGGTGTTAAAAATAACGATTTGGTGTTGGGAAAAAAATCCAGTAATATTCATTACTACACCAAAGGTTCCAAACAGTCATCATGATACTAGTGCATGATTCTCTAGAATAAGGGCCTTCAAATCACGAGAGGTCTTCAAATCACGAAAGAACTGTAGAATTTTGCTTTCTGGTAGAGCTTTCACATGACATTGACAAGTATTCTGAAGGAATAGTTTCATTTAGCTGAATCAAAGCTCTACCAGAAGCAGAAGAGTTGCAGCTTGAATACAAATACTTGAATGATGATCAAAATGGTCATCGTGCGTTGAAGGCAGTATCGAGATAGTTGAAGGACAATAAATTTCAACCGAACCAGGAATTACAGCCCAAACTTAGAAAACAAAGTATTCATCATCAAAAGGATATAAGAAAGTCTTAGAATAATTAAGAGGTTTGCTTTTCATAATGACCACTATAATGAGAAATTATTTATGTTCCGGTAACATCTTTTCGATGTTTTTTTTACAGTGAGTTGAGAAAATCAATTTAACCAAAAAATGTAAATTTCAAGAAAAGGTTTTCGTTGAACTCAGTTCTTTGTATAGCTATGAAGCACC
>WOGO01001356.1:0-18438 GCA_015342085.1 Leptinotarsa defecta
TCTAAAATATTTTAGGCGTGTAGGTCATATTGACTTATGCATACTGTGGAATTTTCAGGTTGATCCGTTGAATAGTTTGCCAGAAACGGCTAATTAATGCTCATCATGAAAATCCCTGTATATCAAGTATTTTTGAGCTCTCAATTCTAATTTTCTACACAGAATTCGATGCAAATTCTTTGATCCATTATTTTCGATAGCAGAAAATCGCCGAAACCGCAAAACACTTCTAACTTTTATGTACCAACTTAAGAATAAATTAAAAATCGCTAATCGAATATACGTAGTCCGCGCAATTTTAACATTCACCTCATTTTTTGAATAGACCTCGTATATAGCTATTCAACTAGGCATCATTTTATTTAATAAATTTTAGGAGAAAAATTTGTTTGAAATAATCCTGTTTTATTACCCCAACGCAGCAGGCGCGCAAAGGAGGGTTACAAATAAGACAGCAGGCGCGCGTGTTAATAATAAAAAACTTTTTTCAAATGAAGAAAAATATGTAAAGTGAGTTCGAGTTATATCAAGGAGGTTACGTATAGCGCCATCTGTCCGCGAATAGATCAAGCAATAATATCAGTAATTCTTTTAAATACAGATACCGAGCTTGAGAGTTACAAATAAACAAACATATATACATTCATACATACAGGTGAAGCCAATATAAAGCGTGTAAAAAAGTAATTTTGATGAAATATAAGTTTTTATCCATTTGAAATTGATGATTGATAGTCCACAACATGAAAATAATATTACTTCACTTATCATCATGAGTGTGTACCTGTTGCCTTTTGAGTGGCCATATATCTTGGAAAGTATATGATGGAATTTATTTATTTATTCGAAATTTGGGATACAAAGTAGTAAATACCCATAGAAGCATTCACTAATAGTAATGGTTACAGAGATACTAGGTGTCATCAGACACAAGAAGAAATAAAAATTAATGAAGTAATAAATTTCCAATTACTCATTATTTTTGCTATGTGTTGAATATTCTTTTCATATTTATTTTGAAGGAATTCAACTGGCAAATAATTTTCTGTTTCTAGTTTCCTATGAGGAACGTGATAAAAAATCATGGATACTAGATTGGGTGAGTCATAACAGTTTGTTAAATAAGTCTTCGTTATTTTGAAATGCAAGAAACTTGCAAATCTGTTCTGGAGTCTTTCTAATCGTGATTTATGTGTAATATATGACACTTCCGAACTTAGGTTTACTGAAACAAATGCATAGTACCTAAATACATTTGATTGCTGCCTTGTTGTTGAAGTTTTTGCATATTCTGCAGAAAAATCCCAAGGCTTTGCTGCAGGAATTTATTACATAATCCAAATGGGGATTGAAAGTCATTTTTGTATCAAAATAGATTCCAAGATCTTTAATTTGGTCTACACTGTTAATAATATTATTGCCCAGGGAGTATTGAAAATGTATCGTTATGTTGATATATTGTTAATTTATTGAGGTTACAATGTTTTAAAAAAGCATTGAGGTCTTCTTGAATTTTTGAGCAATCTTTAATCAACGTTACTTTTCTGAACATTTTTAAGTCATCAGCATATAATAGTACTTATCAATGCTTGAAGCAATCTTTCAAATCATTTATGAATACTAGAAACATGAACGAACCCAGATGTGAACGTTGAGGGACTCCTGTTTAGGCTAAATACGCTTTCAGTGGTGGTAAAGAGCGAATGTATGAACTATCTCTGTGTTTTTTTATCAATCTCGAAGCAACCGGTTTGGATTATTCTATTGCATCAAATCAACATGAAAAACCGATAATACCAACGACGGTATTTTCTCTGGTCGCTCGTTATTTCCTATATCTCTCCATTTATCGGAAAATATTTCGAATCGCTTTATAAATGATTCGGGTGACCATCATCGTTCGAGGTGTAATAAATGAGCACGCATATATACAGAGCAGCACTATCGCGATGAAATCGCCATTGTCCACGTCGATGTTTGCTAGAGAAGATAAACACGTCGTGCACTCTACATACAACATCAATCATGTTTTCGAATTACAATTACCGACCCTTAATCGCACTACTAAGTACGAAGTGCCATTTTATTTGTTTGTGTGTCATTACCGTTTTATGGACGCCACCGATCTGATTCTGGTTATTGAAAGGTTGGATGTATTAGAAACTGAAATGTCACAATATATTGTTGAGATATCGATATTCTTGTAGAAGTTGATGATAGTATACACAGGGCGTTCCAGCGAAAATTTTTAACCTCCCCTGTAAGTCAGAAACGGACATGTAATCGAAAATTTCAAAGAACACTTCAATTTTTATTTGTGAGGGAACTAACTCTGATATGGAAATCATACCCGAACCTCCCGCGGTAAGCAACTGCCCCCCTATTTCTTCAGTGGCATGGGGGGTCGAATGATACATCATTTGAAAGGTCTTTTGTCCTTCTATTACCTCTGTAATTTTTTTCAAAATTGACTCATTCCTCATTGAGAAGTTGAATGTTGAACGTTTCATATAAGAAAAACTAGAAAATTTGCTGTCTTTGATTTTAATAAGGAAATCCACACCAAATAATATCAGTGGAAACAAAATCAACTCATAAATTGCTCAAAATGACTTCCACCTACTTACATACAATAATACATTCTACTCTCGGAAGTGGTACATTATTCAAAATGTCCGGAGTTAATAGAGGCTTAAGAGAGTACACTCCCCACTTCAGGTGTCCTTACAGAAAGGAGTCCATGGTGTGAGATCAGGTGATCTAGCTGGCCACTCCACTGGATCCCTTCTGCCGATCCAACGCATTGGAAAACGTTCGTTCATAAACTGTCTCACCCGAACATCAATATGTGGTGTTGCACCATCCTGCTGGAATGTTATTTCATTTTCTACGCAGTCTTGTAATAGATTTAAGTATGTGTCTCCATTGAGATGGAGATGAAGAATGGTTCAACAATGTGATTACCAAGAATGCCAGCCCACATATTCAATTTTAGTGGAGTTTATGAATATGTTTCCATCACCAAATGAGGATTCACATTGCTCTCGTAACGACAATTATGTCTATTCACTTCACCATTCAACATGAAAGAATTTTAGTCTGAAAAACATGTATTGTATAATAGGTTTGGGTTATTGGTCAATTTCTCGCTGAACACCTCACAAAACTGAAGTCGACTAACAGGATTATCTTCGTTTAATTCCTGAAGTAGCTTTATTTTGAAATGATGGAATTTTTAGGCTTTCAAAATCCGAGTAACACTGGTAGGTGATACACCAGACGCTCTAGCTACTTGTCTGATAGATTGTCGCTTATCCATTTGTACATGTCCTAAAACTGCAACTTCAACTCCGTTATTTCTGACAGGACGGGATACTTTATGTTTTCTGTTGTAAAGAGAACCTGAAGTTCGAAACTTATCTAATAACTGTTTAACGTATTAATGGCTCACGTTGTGGTCTGGATGATTCGTAATATAAATTCTTGCAGCAGCTTTAGCACATTCATTATTTGGATAATAGGTTGCAACAAGCTCTATTCTAGATTAAACAAAAACTACCATTGCAAAAAAAAACTAACAGTGTGGTTCACTTCAAAACATTTCCTACTAATTAAATAAATTCTACAAATCTAAAAGACCTTCGAAATAGAATTGTTCGGGAATGCCGATTTCTGACTCCGGACATCTTCAGTAAGATAAGGAACGCTTTCGAAAGTAGACTGGATTATTTCATTTAAGTAGATGGAGGTCATTTTGAACATTTTATCCGTTCATTGTATTGCCACTGATATCACTTTTGTTGATTTACTTAATAAAATGAGCGACAGCGATGAATTATCGGTTATAGGTAATAAACTGTTTGAATCGTCGATTAGATTATTATTCAATTGTTGAGTTGCCGGTTATGACTAATTTACAGTTACAACTATCAAATAGTTTGAATTGTCGACTATAGTTTATATACAGTTCGATATCTACTGTTGACTATAGCTATTAATCAACTATTGATTAGTGGTAACCTACAGATACATTATCAGTTAGAGGTAATCGATAGTTTGAATTGTTGACTATAGTTAATCTACAGTTCGATATCTACTGTTGAATATAGTTAATCATCAGCTGGAATTATTGATTAGAGGTAACCGATTATAGGTAATCGACAGTTTGAATTGTCGATTATAGGTTGTCATTCAATAGTTGAGTTGTCGATTAAGAGTAATATACAGGTAAGACTGTAAAATATGGCTAATCGATAGCTTGACCTGTCTTGAACTGATTTTTTTAAATGTCAACTATAGTTAATCTATAGTTCGAACTGTACCGTCAAATATGGGTTCAACAGTTTCAACTGTTGAATATAGCTAATTATCAGTTCGAACTATTGATTAGAGGTAATCGACAGATGAAATAGTGATTATAAGTAATAGACAGTTTGACTTCGATTATAGGTTATCAATGAATACTTGAACTGTCGATTATAAGTAATATTCACTGATAGCTCTTAAGTACGGATAATCGATAGTTTGAATCGTCGAATATAGGTAATCGATGGTTGAATTGTCGATTACATGTAATCAAGCAATAGTTGAAGTGTAGATTATGGGTAATATACAGTTGAAACTGTCGGATGTCGGTGATTGACAGTTGAATTGTCGATTATAGGTAATCGAACAGTTTGAATTGTTGATTATAGGTTATTATTCAATATTTGAATTGCCGACAGATGAATTATCGGTTACAAGTAATCGACAGTTTGACTTGTCGATTATAGATAATTTATAGTTTAAATTGTCAAATACAGCTAATTCACAGTTTGAATCGTTGTACATAGCTAGTGAGCTGTCGAGTATGGCTCAGTGATAATTTGAAGTGTCGATTATGAAAAATATTCCGCGGGCCTTCAACGCCTCAACAAAAACGGTTGGTTTTATTGTATCATTATTGTCATCATCGTTAGTTGACATGTCTAACTGGCAAAAGCACTCGCACGTGAGACCGGTGTTTGTATACAGTGTCACAACGCGGTCGCAACCCTCGTTTATCTTTATCAGGAAGACACATCTCCGGCAGATTTCCGTTGACCGCGCCGCTTCACATGCCCCAAATATAATTACGAAACAAAACAACTAGAAACACTGCCCATTACACGATGTCTACACGTTATGTTTTTGAAACGAGATTATATAGCTTAATTTGTTATCAAGAGCTCGATAAAAATGCTACTTTGTTTCGTGTCCGTAAATCATGTCGTACGACGAAGGTTTGAATTATATGTTTTGGGGAGGGAAAAAAAGGAATTAAATTGTGTTTTGAAAATATTCAGTACCAGAAATAAAATTAGATTTTACTTTATATGATATTGAATTATCATTTCAAATTGGTACCAGTGGCTTGTGAAAATCTATAGGTAGTCTAATGATACGAAACAATTTTCAAAGTAGACATTTGAAAAAAAAACACCTCTGGATTTCATTGAAAAGGGTTTGAAAAAATGAAAATATCTTTTTTTTCCAATTTCATATATTCTCGTTGACAAATTTTCTTACATTCAACAGTAGATCTGCTAGCTTATGCAGATGACCTTGTCATCTTGGCAAGCTCCACGTCGGGAAGGGTAACTTGTAATATCCTCCAAAGCACGATGGACGTTGTTCACAGTTGGTGACTGAGGGAGCAGATGTTAGTCAACTCCAGCAAAACTGTGATAATCCCCTTCACAAGGAGGAGAACATTGGATGATTTAACGCCACTTTCTACAATGGTAAGGTCATTTCATCCGGAACGGAAGTGAAATATCTTGGCGTTGTCCTTGATAAAAAACTCACCTGGAACGCTCACTTGGAAAAAGTTTTACACAAAGCCAGACTACCTCTATGGACATGTCGAAGGATTTGTGGTAAAACTTGGGGCTTAGGTTCCAAACAAATCCTTTGGATTTATGTGATGATTGTAAGACAAATAATCACTTATGGTGCAATTTCCTGGTGGCCGAAGGCTTTACAGAAAACGGCCCTGGGGCGGAGCTCTCTTGCTTACAGAGACAGGCTTGTCTGGTCATCAATGGTGCCATCAGTACCAACCTGTCAGCGGCCATGGAGATCCTTCTAGATCTACTTCCTCTCCACATTTTTTTGGAGAGAGAGGTTAGATCCACTGCATATAGACTTGTGCAATTTGCCAATTGCTCAAATCATTTCATTGCAGAGTGCAACAGACTGTTGGTTGACATTGGAAGTCACAGTATTCTGGAGGCATAAAGATGCCTCCAACTGTCAACTACGAACTGCCTTATAAAGTACTGTTCCCGAGTAGAGAGGACTGGATCCTCCGGGAGAAGGAAATATTGAGAGCGGATAGTTGCTGGTTTACAGATGGATCAAAAACACCTTCCGGTTCTGCTGAAGGTGTTTCCAGTTGCAGACCCAGGGTAGAGATATATATGTGACTGTATTTCAAGCGGAAATTTACGCTATTGAATTGTGTGCGGAGAAATTGGAAGAATAGAACCTCATACACAAGTCAATAAAAATATTCTCGGACAGTCAAGTGGCGTTGGAAGCTCTTGGCTACTACCGAGCAACGTCTTAATTGGTGGTAAATTGTCAAAAACGACTCTCCTCAATAGGAAGATATAACAAATTGTCTCTGGTCTGGATTCCTGGCCATACTGGCCCGGAGGGCAATGAGGATGCTGATTCCCTTGCGAAGGAGGGTACCGCAAGCAGCTTAATCGAACCAGAACCTGTCATTGACATTACTTTAGGCAACAAGGATTGAGCACCTGGATGCCAAGAAGATTTATGACTTCTGGACTTCCAGGATCGGCCACTCCAAGGTGTTTATTCACCCTTCGAAGCTTGATACCAAATAGTTATTGGACTACAGTAGGAATGAACTACGATGTCTAACAGGCCTTCTTATAGGTCACTGTCATTCGAATCATCATATGCAGAGACTTGAACTGTCGGAAGACAGTGTGTGTCTCTTCTGTTTGAAAAATGATGGAACATCAGAGACAGACTTTATGTCTGACCCGCTGGGGATAGAATCACGTTTTTAGAGTACGGCAGAGCCGTATTCTTACCATCCAACCTGAAATAGCACTCACCATACAATCTAATGGGCTTCGTTAAGAAGCTGAGTTTATTTGGTTGAATGTAAATAGGTGTGAGCCACAATAAACCCTTGCGGGTTGCGGTGGAGAGTTGAATAGACCCTCGTTTCCTATCGATATTATTTTTGTTCAGATGCAAAATCAGATATATGTTGACAATATTATTATTCAGCCCCTCGTGTGCCTCAAAAGTTATAACTGTGATTGATTACTTGGAAGAGGTGAACATTTAATTTCACCATTGATATTTATTTGAAAAACTATCTGGAATTGTAAATACGAAAATTTGGGATTACATCCATACGTTTTTTTTGGAGGAAATATTTCTTCATACAAATCTATTAAAAATGAGAGCTGATTTTTCATGGGAAAAGGTATGTTTTGAATGTAATCTGAATCAATCTGGGTCAGGTACTATACCAGAAGCTTCGATCCATTCGGAGGGCATGCCAGCTTTATTAACCAATGACCACTCACCACAACTGTGGAGTAAGGGATCATTGGATCCGAGTATCGTGTGCTCTGAGAAGACGTAGCTTTCTGCATTTATCATGCCAAGAATTCTAACGTTTCGAGGCAAAAAGCCAGTTTGATCTCAAGATTAGAGAGTATCTAAGACATCATTCAATCAAGGATTCCTGTGATCAGATCAACCACAACGGTTGGTTTGGGTCCTTCCTGAATGATATTCGTTCCACCAAATGCGAAAAACATCATAACAAATATCACTTTCGCCAGTCTCTGCTTGAGGGTAGAGAATACAATCAGCCTATCTCATACTTTATTACGGATTCAATATTCCTTGAGCGTAGAGCTAGTGTCTCGTCTATTCCGGAGGGTATGGAAAAATCAAACGTACTGTGGGACGCATGATTTAGCAAGCTAACTGTAACAAACGAAAACCTGTGGGCAGTTTGGGATTTTGGCTGCATAACTTACATTCGGATGTACAGGATCAAAATCGCAAAAATCGTAATTTCAGCAACTTTTCTATACTGGAAACGTGAAAATAAAAAAGAATCAGAGTTCGGGATATCGGTTTTCTTGATACAATATTCTTTAAATTCACATCTGAAAGAGTATGATAACAGAAATCGCGAAATAGTATGTCACGATTATGAGCCAATGGAAAATTTTAACGTCCCTGAAGTTGAGCTGAAAGAAGTTGAAGTAGTAGTTCTGAAAGAATTAATTTCTGAACAATATCCAAAATGCTGATACGTAAAGTTCCTGAGAGAAATATATCTTTCAAAAAAATACCCCGATTATGGACACATACTTGTCCTGAAACAAAACTGAAATTTTAGAGGTTATATCCTGTGCAAACCACAAATATTGAGATAATGTGATGACCAAAGAACATGGGATAAATGGTTCCGAAGATACCTCTTATAAAGCTACGTTGCGTCAATAGATATAGGCAAATGCTGCCTACGCTCGACGGTGCTTCGCCCCGCATTCAGTGCCAGGAACCTTCATTCAAATCATTCGACTACGGTAGATCCAGATGGATCCCACGGTTTCCGATTTTGAGCTACGAGACGATAGCAAAAGCAGGCCCTTGGATAAGCCAATGTCTTCAATGCTTATAAAGAAGACCCAATGTTACGGTTTATTCCTCTGAACCCACAACAGAAAAATGATCCCTGGTCAACACTCAGTGTCACGGAGCAAGTAAAGGTAGATAGATAGTAGATATATACGTCTAGAGTGATTGTGACTACCCGACCCTCAACTGTAACCCACGAGAGTTGATCATGGCTCTAACCTACTCAAATTTGACTGAATAAACCCAGCTTTCCAACGAAGCCGATTAACTTATTTGGTGATTGTTCTTTCAGGTCAGCTGGCAAACCTCATCCAGTTTACAGCAGAGCAGGAACAGAGAACGTACTCATCAGGCATCCCCTACAATTTGAAAAAAACCTCCTCGTTTTGTTCAGTAGTTAAAAAATTGAAAACATCGCGCTCTTGGTCCCTCAGTAGAGGGAAGATGGGTGGGACATTTATTCCACATCCATCTCCTCTGTAGACCAAGGTTAGTTGCAGGACCTGCTCGGTAAAAAATTATTGCTTCCCCAGATGAGACTTCTGCTACTCACTCAAAAATATCGTGAAATAGCCTGCTCTTGAGGAGGCAATAAATCGTTTCTCCCCCTGCTCCTCATCCGATGTTGTGATGAGGATTGTTGAGGTCGTTTGATCAGCTTGCATCCTCCTCTATAAACTCAGCTCAACAGTTGATGCACTAAAAAGCTTTTTCTCTTGATCCTTAGTTACATGGAGGAAAGTTCGGGTCGCTCAGTCGATGACCATCTCCTCTATTCACATATTTTATTTGCAGGACATGGTCAGGTGGAAATTTATCTCTCGTGATGCAGATTCTGCTGTTCTGCTTCTTGGCTGCACTACTTAGTCTCCTAGGAGTGTTCACGAGTTGGAGCTCCTGCTCTTGATTAGATGTTACAGTGGGAGGACAGCAAAGCAGAAGATTCGAAGACCTGCTAATTTTACAGCGAAAACTATTTTGAAGTGTGCAATCCAAAATCATAAGTCTACAGTATAACTATGAAACGACGGGTTGATACAGCTCCTCTCAAATCCACTTCACAACGCACTAAAGGAGTAGAGTAACAGCAAACATATATTATATTATTAACTTTATTAGTCTTCGACGGTTCCAATGGCCAGATTTATTCGAGTTTGTGCTGGTGCTTGCTGCGAAGAGAGTTCTTTACTGTCATCACCTCTTCGGAGCGGCATTTCTCCACCCCGATGTGAGTATACGTCTCTTCGACATCCACATGGTATACTATGTTTTCATCTACGAGCTGCACATTCTTTCCCTATCCTTGCATCTCCTGCTTTCGTAAAGAACCTTTGCACATTTGTCCATTCCGAAGATACTCAGTGATACTATCTTGAATATACACTCAGAAAAATACCGACGCCAACCGTTCTCAACAAGCGTGCAGAGCTACCAACCTATGACAATTGATTTCAGGCGACGATAATTACTTTCAGTGAAACAAGCGCCTGTGTCTATTAAATAATCAGTAGTTATTCTTTGGTGTCGTGTAATAATTAGCTCCGCTTCCCGCAGGACGGAGGTTCATAAACGCTTCGTAAACAAAAAAATACTAATATAAACAGAAGTAGAACGCGATCTAACTGCGACGCCGTTTGGTACTAACGTCATGCGAACATTAAGATCGGTTTTAGTTGATAGGGGTTTTGTTTCATCACGTTATCCGTATTATTACTCAAATGCCGTCCTGAAAAAGGCGTGGAATATTCCTTTCCGTATTCAATATAGAGAATAATTTTAGGAAGCATTTTTGAATCTTTGACTTTTCAAAGAGTCAAAGATCATTTGACTTAGATTGAATTGAAAAAAGAAACAGGAAAATTACTTTCCAATCTGCTTGATCACTTCAACAATTGTTAGTTGACTCTAAAAATGATTTGATGAAAAATAACAAGTTGATGATTCAGGAAATATACCGTGAAGACTATGAACAACTGTATGTTGGTCATACTGAATAGAAAATGGAAACTCGTTTGAACACATTGTGTTCAAAAAGAAATATCTATTAATACTCCATAACGAATGTTTGGTGTACAAATTGAATCGGAAAAGATGATCCTTTGATTGAATGTTCACATGAAAGTAGTTGTTTCTACTGGACTTTTTCTCTCCTTTCATATGTGAAAGGAATTCCTGTGCATTTTTTATAAATTTTTTTTTGCAAATAGTTCATTTCACAGTTTTTTTTATTCATCCACTATTAAAAAGTTTCTCAAATTAACTTTGTATGAAGATGAATGCGTAAAAAGTCAAAAAAGTCTGTCAAAAACTATTCCCATTCAACCAACTTATACTTTTGAAGTATTATTGAGCATCAAATCAACTGAAATATAAATAAAATTATACTCAACCTAAAAATTTACTGAGATCATGATCTAAGAGCCGTCTGTGAGTTTGCGGCAAGTTTATAGCGCATTTAATACATAAAAAAGTCAAAATGATTGTTTTGAGAACATCATTATATGTTTTTATGAGTAATTGGCGACTATCTCAATTGATTCCAAACCTAGACCTTTAAAAACTTCAGTTTTGGTGACGAACATTTTTTGAAGTTACTCATTTATCGAAGACAATTTACTAGCAGAAATATATTTTAGTTGGAAAGTACTATTCAGGTCAATTAAAGTTCTCTTAGTTTGAACAAGTATTTTAAAGACTTTCTAGAGTTTTTTGTGATGGCTACAGAGTAAAAGAAAGTCGTAAGAGAAAGAAAATCAAGTTGACTGAGGTATTGTTCTATTGAAACCGTTTCTTCCACATTAGAACAAAAATAGTGTCACTTGACGCAGGTTTTGCTAACCAACTTAGCATCATCAGGAGATAATTGAAAGGAATTTTATATTTACAGCATACCTCATCTCTGATATATCACTGGAGCTACTTGAGCAATTATTCGTATTCTTTTCTAGTCATCATGTAGTTTCTCAATCATCATGCCTTTTCATGTTTTCCTCCCTTTTCTCAAACTTTTCTTTTTCGGCGACATTTCTGAACGGTCTTCCGAATGCAACAAAATTAACTTTTTGGCGAAGATACAAATTTTACTTTTTGGCGAAGGTGCAAGAATTCGCGTTTTGGTGAAGGTGTTATAATTCATAAGGTACTTTTTAATGACATGACAGAAATGAATTATACCTATTATTTTCGTTCAATTTCCATTCATTGGAAAATATAAATATTATTCAGTAGCCGAGCAACTTTTCACGCCTGTGACGACTGAGCCATGACGGTGTAACTATCTTGGTAAACTATTGTAAATGGTGTTGTTGAAGTCAAATAATAAAATCTGACTACTTTTATATGCAATGATCGTGAAAAAAAAATACGATCACAATATTCACAGCATTCGTTTATCCACAAAATATTCACAGCATCTTGAAAACACACAAAGTCATCATTAACATCACAAAAATAATTAACAGGTCAATAATATCAATAAACGTGACACCTTCAGCGAAGAACAGAAATGTGAAAAGCGACTTTTCATTATTGATTTCATTGATATTCAACATAGTAGGTATATTATTCAACGAGCAATAAATGTAACTTGTTATAAATCATTCAAGCGAGTAAAGGAGACTACTATACTTTTTCTATAACTCATAACAAGAATATTGTTACAAATTAATGAGTTAGCTGTCTTAAAAAATGTATTTTCCAACAATATTTCATTAACCACAAACTAATTTATTCACATCACTTAGCAACTAACGCTTAATTTACTTCCACTATTTGAATTTCTTGTTTAGCCGCTCGATTCACTTTCTGAACTGCCCTCTTGGGTAGGGAAGAAGTGCTTATATCGGTAACGGTCCTTTCTAGAAATCTATAGTCGGTTCGGTCGTAGAATTTTACCGGCGATTCCCGACTACATTCTTTCGCGGTGATGTCATGTGTTTGTTCGCCGAGCCGGCCGGCATATCGGTCAGGGGCGGCTTCAGATTCGTTGAAATTTTTTAAAATAAAATGCATTCGTTAAGGAGATTCCAAAATTGAGATTGAGCTCAGGACCTCTGCTTCTGTGCACTAGCTCATTACTTCAAGAAGCTAGTAACACGTTTTTATGTGACAGAGTAGTTCCAGTTTCATTTTGTTATTGGGAGAGAAACTTCCGAAAAATATAATTTTTTTCGTTATATTTCATATTTCTACTGGGAAACACTCATCTCCCAACTGCATGTAATTATTCTTGTTTTTCATTATTAATTATATATTTCAAAACGGACTGTCAGTGCAATGATTAGGCTTGAATTTTGAGAACATATTTTGAAAAGAAAATTCTCAAGGCTAACTTGCGAGTGAAAACAATTGAGAGTAGTCGTACAAAGAAAAATTATTATTATTTTAATATGAATTGAAACCGATATATTTTTAGGAGAGATTGATTCATGGGAAACCAATGAAAGGGATTAATTTCGAAATAAACTCTCTACAAAAATGTGGTGATCATGCAAAGAAGTAACTTTCAATGTTCATATGAAAGTAGTTGTTTTGGAAGTATTTTTTTTTTCGTGTTATCTAATGTTTATATGAGAGTAGTTATTTCGACAGTACCTTTTCTTTCAGTTTATGTCACATAATTACTTTTTTTCATGATCTATACATCTTTGTGAAGAGTTTATTCTGAAATTAATCTATTTCTTACTTCGTTTGGAAGTGTCTCACATTTTTGTATGGAGATGGAGAAATAGAAAGCCAAAATCATTATTTCTCAATTATTTTACCATGTTTCATATCTTCAATCTGGCAAGTAACTACTTTTAGCAGGTAATTGAAAATTAGGTTTTTGTATCTGAAATAATTTTTTTCACTGAAAATAAGAATAGGTCCACTAACAAAGTGATCATCAATCTGTTTAATTAATATGACTGTATGGTACTAATCCATAACTGTTTACATTTGAAAAGTTTGAAATGCACTGTTTTTTGACTTCAACAAATTATAACGTTTTTTTTTTGTTCAAAAAGACAAGGCCAGAAAATAAAAGACAATCATCAGAATAAAACTCATACAATTTTGTGAAATAATTATTATTGAAACCCACCTCAGGATAATGTTATTATCCACCGAGGCTTTGGCTAAATCTTGGTGACGCTCTAGTATTAGCCCTGAGGTTATACGTTGTCTGTTGAAGGCTAATAGGGCTTGTCTGCTGTCAGTGCAGATTGTTATGTTTTTGCAAGAAATTCCTTTTTTGGTTATTTCTTTTGTGGCGATTGAGATACCAGCCAGTTCTGTTTGGACCACGCTGGTATTTCTTCCCATTCCCCACTTATTCCTTAGGCTTAGTGATCTGGAGTACACTCCACATCCTGAGCCTTATTTGGTTTTTGAGCCGTCTGTATATATGCGTATTGCATTTGTATCATCTGACTCTATGTTCTGCTCAATTTGTATTTTGTGGGGTTTATTAAACACAAACCTGGGTTCAATTCACAAATCTCACAAATATGATATAATTTCAAAATTCAACCTCATCCAGGTATGAACAAAAATAAATGAAAACAGAAATATTATTTATGAATATACTTACTTTTGTTTTAGATCCTCCAATTGATCCAGGCCTAATAGACCCAGTTTCGTAAAACCTCGTCAAAATTTTGGAGACACATCCATGGGACACCAGCAGCTGTCTAGATATGTCGCAAGGTCGAACTCCTAATAAAGCCAATTCTACTATCCTTCTTCTTACGCAGTCTGGGAGAGGCCTTCCATTAACAAAAACTCCTCCAAGCTGGTTGACACCTGCTTGTCCTGGAATTATAAAATGTTTGATTATTTTTATATCGAATATATCTTGAGTAAGTTCCATTGGTTTTGTATTGAGTAAGATAGATCCAATGTATTGATGGGTTTTACTTAAATTTCTCATTTAATTTTAGCCAGCAAATCAACTTAAAATTCACTCATTTTTGGCTGGTGAATAGAGCATTACGGTATCCGAGACCTTGAAGTGTTGCCTAGCAACACTCTTTGTTTTTGGAAACAATGACCAATTCTCTCTCCAAAATAATAATTATGAATTTCACTAAAATTTGTACAAAATTTCAACTTCCAGCTTCATTTCGACTTTCCCTAGAAACATTGGTTTTTTCTAATAGGGAAATTCAAACTCAAAATGTGTATGAAAAATATATCAACGTGTTCAAAGACAAATTATCATACATTGTACGTGTGAAATAGTTGGTTCTCTTTTATATATCTTTAAGAACTATAAGAAAAAAGAATATAATAAAAAAACTTAGAAAATTCAACTCTTAAAGTTTTTTGACCAGCTCATTTTGATATTGATACATTTCACTGAAATATGTATTCTTAGGATATTCTCTTTTGAATATTTATCAAGACTTTTCATTAAATTTTGAAGGTTTCTATGAAAAACATGGTTTAGAGTCACTTAATAATAATAATATATTTACTGCCATGGGTTTCCTATGAAACATCAGCAACGTCGAATACAAAATTAGAATTTACAAACACACATATAAATATATGAGTACATACCTGAAATTACATCAAAATTACAAGTGAAATGTGAAAATATATCATCACTTAGAGTACGTTAATTTGTGGCTGTTCCAAAAAATAAAATAAAGTATACTTATATAACTCATACGTTACACTTTACAGACATTGTTGTATTCATCAAGTGAATATAGGGGATATTCCTTCAAAGTTTGTTTGAAGATACTCATGGTATTGATATTTTTTTGAAATGTGGAGGCAGAGTGCGTTATATATTTTAAAACAATTATAGTACGAACCTTTCTCGAACAGACTTGTTCTATTTAGTAGACGTTTACTTCCTCTTGTTACCATATTTCGAATGTATTGATTAGTAGCAGGAAATTTGTGCAGGTATTTTTTAGCGAATATTGCAATATTATATATGTAGGCACAATGAACAGTCATGATTCCTAATTTAAAAAATAATTGTCTGCAAAAGTTATCATTTTTCAGGTTAAGCATAATTCTTATGATTTTTGTCTGATAGATGAATATATCCTTAGATGTTGGTGCATGATACCAAAATATTACGCTATAATCAATCACCGAATGGACATAAGCGAAATAAAACATTTTGATATTGTTAATACTTATGTGATCCCTGAGGTATCTTATGACACAACAAGCTGGCGTTAATTTACTCATTACTGCTTTTACCTGATCAGTCCAACGCAATTCTTTATCTATCACAATCCCTAAAAATTTGGAGGAAAATGTTTCATCCATTTCGAAATTGTCTATATTGATATATAGTGGGGACTTCCGTACCGTTTCTGAAATATATATAATTGGTTTTATCATTATTGATTATAAGATATTTCTTTTCACACCACTCAACAACTCGAGACACTGTTACATTAGATGTTTCATTTAAAGTATAAATATCCCTCTCTGACACAACAACTGAGATGTTAGAGAACAGAAAAACTGAGCTGAAGTCTATTTGGGGACTTATGTCGTTGATAAATATCAAGAAAAGAATTGGACCAAGTATGGAGCCCTGAGGCACTCCTATGACAGTTTGTACTTTTTCGGAGTAGTATACCAAAGATTTGAAATTATTTTCATATGTTCGTGTTCGTTGCTGAGGTAAGATTTTATAAGATCATTGGCTTTTCCTTTAACGCCATAGCGCTCTAGTTTTAGCATGGTGTTAACATGATTAATGAGGTATTCAATGAAAATATTAGGAAAGCAGTGAAAAAAGAGTTCAATGATATTGTACTTAGCATTGATCCAGCAGAAAGAAAGATATTTTATTTAATTTGATTTGAATCATGATTGCCCCATTCTCAGCACTATTGGACAGTAGAAGTCATCTGGTGTGCTATATCTGTTTTCGATCCATGAGGACATCACTGATGTTTTTTATGCTTTCTAGAAACTTGTTTATGAAATGAAATAAATGATCGTATAGAAATATAATACAGTCTAGATATTTCTTATGGTATCGTATACATTAGGAAGTACTTGGCACACTTATAATGGTATCGTCCCTTATTTCTTCTTCGTGTCCTTCATTATGATCTTGCAATAGTCCAACATCCTCGCTTTTTTGATAAACAATAGCATAGTACATTAAAACAATTCCACTCCTCATCAAAATGAATGACCATACAATAGATATAACCTCACTACTAGCTGGTGGTAACATAGCTGGAAAAACAAAATACTTTTTTGTGACCTGCATAAAATATACTGTTATTTAATATTACTCTCATAATTTATTTAATGTCAAATATTCTGACAGACATAAATCTGCCATCAAGTATCGGCCAATTTCATCACATATTTCAACTTACGTGTTTTATAGAAAGCTTGAATCGTAATGTGGTATCCCAAGTTCAACAAGCCAAGGGTAGCCGACACTATGGCTAAACGACATATTTTTCTCAAATCGTCCCGATTATACCAAAGATGCAGTATTTTTCGTCTCTTCAAGAATATAATAAAAAATGTAACAGCATCAGTTGTTCCTGAAAAGAGTATTAAAATATTTATAAGTTAAACTACATATAATTTCAGTAGAGATAAACAGTGCATGAACCCATTTGTTTTAAATATTTGTCGCACTGATGCAGTTAATTCGATTAATTTTTTATGGCAAAGCCCTATGAGATTACATAAAAAGTGTTATTTCCGGGAGTCTATATGGAATTTTTATATGAAACGATCAGCTTCAACGTTACTCTACAACATATATGAAACCCTGGTGTGGGATAGGTTTTGTTTCAACTACAGAAAAGTTCCACCTTGTGAAGAAAACCCCAGCGAACAAGAAGCAATCCGAGTACCAACTAGAACAAAAATTAAAATTTCTAAGTCGAAATAAAATTTTAAAATATCCAACACTCTCGTAGCCAAATTATGTTATTGCAAAATTAGGTTTGCAATTTAGAGGTTGAGCGTTTATTAAATTATGTTTAACAATGGTGTTTAAATTTAAACATAGATCTGATTTATGAGGAATGTCGATGATGCGCAAGAAGAACGACAACAATTTTCAGCGAAAGATATCCCAATAGTAATTTAAATTATAAATATATCTTGGAATTAGTTGCTAACTTCAGTGAAACGGGTTGCATTGCGAACAAAAAATGGAATAATCGCCGTGTTTTGGATAAAGCAGTACCAATGAAAATTTTAAGTGTTGCATGGAGGCTTAAACAATTGGTAACGTTTTCTCAGCACTCAGAATTAATAGTAATAGAAAGTAATAGATTTTTAAAGTATCAAAGGACCTACCGCGGACAAAATTTTTGCTGAAAATCTATTACTTTTCTAGGCCAATTTACGTTAAATCAACCATATCTAGATTTCTTTTGTCATTAGTGTCAGTCAATACTCTTCCACACATACAGTTGTCACCTTGATTATTCGATATATTCACTTGCTTTCGTAGTATATCAGTGAACAAACTGAAAATAAAACTCAAAAATGGAAAATACGATCACCAGTACATTCAGAACTGATCCTAATGGCAATTATATAGAGTAAGCAAGTCAAAAAAATAAAATGAACTGAAATTGTTTCATATGATTCATTGACTTTTAGTCCGGAATCAATTTTAGTGTGGTTAGTTGTGGATTGCATTGACTCTCGAAGAGAGTTTCTTGGTACCAAATTTTGGAAGCTAATAAAATATCTTATAATATCATATTATATATATCATATATATTATAATATATATATCATATATTATATTATATCATAATATAAGGGATTTGT
>WOGO01001357.1:0-18436 GCA_015342085.1 Leptinotarsa defecta
CTTACTCGATCGTCAATTCGCCACTAGCGGGCGCGTGATCTGTTCCCCTCCCGCGCCCCCGCATTTCTTTCATTTGACGTGCTAGCGTCCGGTGCATGGTTTCGGAAATAATTTGATTGCCCAACTTACCCCAATGCCCAACTTACCCCAATGCCCAACTAGCCCCGCCCCACCCTACTTGAAAATGATTTATTAATATGTTTTACTGTCATTGTTTAAAACATTGTTGAATTGGTATCGACCACATTGTTTATGAGTAAATCTAATTCTTTGCTAAAAATGCGTTTATTTATCAACAATCGTTTTTTGGTACCGAATATTGAAATTAAGGAACCATTATTTCTCTAAAAATCATAAATTCTATTGTTCTTTGAGATTAAAAAAAATTGTTTGTTTTTTTTTGTTCATTTAAAAAACAATTTGTATGAATAAATAATTTTTTTTTCATTTTTTTAAATACTTAATTATGTAATAAAAGTAGCTATGTATGTTTTTTTTTTAATTTTTTCAATTTTTTTATATAGCTTTCAATATTATTATGCCTTGTCTTCTTCATCCGCTCTTTTGTTTTCAAAATTATAATAACTCTTAATCTATTGCAGATATGACAATAATGCTAAAAGTCTTTTTCTGTTCATCATTAATTCATCAATCAAGATTTGCGAAAAAAAACTTTTTTCAATTGTTAATAAAAAAGTGAAAGATAATTTTTTTTTAGTTTTTGCAACAGCG
Source organism: Leptinotarsa defecta (assembly GCA_015342085.1). Taxonomy (NCBI): domain Eukaryota; kingdom Metazoa; phylum Arthropoda; class Insecta; order Coleoptera; family Chrysomelidae; genus Leptinotarsa; species Leptinotarsa defecta. The sequence continues at coordinate 733 of WOGO01001357.1, forward strand.
ATTCATTATCCTATTGAGAATAACTTCACGATGTGTAAACAATTATAGGGCTTCAGTTTGTTTATTATTAGGGTTTTTATGTTAAAACTTTCAGTTTATCAAAAATCATTAATTAAAAAATGTATAATTAATGGAAAATTTTTTTCATTCCTCAATTTTCATTTTATATGTTTAAATAATTTTTTGTTGGTGTGTCAGATTGCACCGCGCGGGAAGCCAGACTATTTCATTTTTGGCTCTAGTTTCAGGGCTCTGTAAAAATTATAAATGATAGAGGTACAGCTCCGAGCGTCGAAACTGTTTTCAGCAAATTTTCAGAATTCAAAAACTTCGAATATTTTTTGAGATATTAAAAAAAATCAAAACTTCAATATCTTTTACTGATTTGTTCATAACTTTTGTGACAATACAAATCGAATGACACCGTGATCGTAATTTTCGGAGACCATATAAAAATTTTAGAAGAAGATGGTACCAGTGAACTAGACTAATGAACATGACGATACAACGCTGAAGAGCCTTCAGTGTTTGCTGAATCCATGCTTTGGAGTTTGTTCTGTGGATGCATAGAAACGGAAATGTTCCTCGAAGAGTAAAGTTTTTGATGTTTAAATAGTCCCAGTAAACACAAGATGTTGACTGTACATACAAATAGGTCCCATTTTGATCCCTATGAACATTGACTTTGAAGGGATATGAAAAGTCTATTATCTCGTAATACAAAAATTGATCATATTAAAAGAACCTGAAATGAAAATTAGTGAATGTCTTTTAATAGTGGTTCATACGTTTTAATTCATTTCTAATTGCAGTTATTTTCACAAAAATCAATGTCAAAAATAGAAAGAGAATGAATATTGAAAATCAGGCTACAATTTTTATATACAACAGTAGGTACCTAACTTGATTGGTAGTGAAAGTGATACAAGGTAAAATTTGTAAACCAATTACACTCTCGATTTTTGGACAAAATGTACATTTTTGAATGTGAATAAACTTATTGGTATTATGAAAAAATGTTTAACAATGGTGAGTAGTTAACCTTCTATTGGTCATTCAGCAGGAAACCCGAACGTTTCCCCTCATTTATTTCTAGAGACTCCAGCAGGTTCAACTTTTATCCCTTAGCTTTTACATGGAGTATGACGTTTATATGGCGTGATTGTTCTTCGAAATGTGGCACGCATAGGTGGAATCAGTTCAAAAGTTCTTTCATGTTCAGAGATTCTCCTTTTGAAATTTCTTGAAAACCGGCAGTAATTTGATCTAATATTCTCGGAAATAGTTTAGGCTTACATCAGTTGAATATCTATTTTTTAGTGATCAGTTGCAGTTCATTTACAAACGACAACCCAAGGTTAAACTTGTGCGGGGCATGGATCAACGTGTTCTTGTCTTTTAACGATCAAGTGATGGAGTAGAATGGGTTACTCAGGTTAAACAAACTACTAGCGTTCCCGATGTATGAAACGAATGACTATTCTGAAGTAATTCGATCCCTTTGAATATAAAAATGCTTTTGGCTAATTCGAAATTCCTCGGAATTCAAAATGAACAGCCAATTTGGTGCCTTGGCTATACTACGCGATAATTTAATTTTTTTTGGGGTAAGAATCGTTATTTGAACATTTCGAAAGGGGTTTTATTTTTCAAGGAGTATAATAGAATACGTAAAAAACTTTCAGAAATTCTATAGATTTCAATTGAAATTTCAACAACCGAAATGTATTGTTTGATAATGCTTCGGGAAGCCTCACATTTATACATTTCACAGATTTAACAATATCCGTTCACGTCTTAGGTTTTCAGAGTTAGAAAATTGCCACTCTATCCTCTACGTGTAATCTCCATCTTGATCTCTTCGAAGACACCTAATTAGGAATTGTGCCATCTTGATATATTTGCCAATATTTTTATGAAAATACTCACCTTTACTCATTTCGGGTTATAATGAAGAGGAGTCATTAATACGTAAGTATATGTTGAAAGAGTTTAGAAGGTCTCATGCACTAAGCACTAAAAGATAATCTTTGAGGCGCTCTAAGGGCGGTACCTGTTCAGAAGTAGCGATTCACGTTAGATTAGAGTCGCTGGAGATTAAATTCATTTGGAAAAACGTTCTCAGGAAGTTTATTCCACATAAACACAGTTCTACGAATGAAAGAGTTCTCAACCAGTAGAGTTTGACGTGTACCGAGTTGAACCTCAAAAAGATGAGCAGCCACAGTCCGTCGTGTATTTCTAATGTACCGCTTTTGGTGGAATCAAATGTCCCAAGTCACTTGAACACTTCTCGTGGAAGTACCTATAGAAAAAAATAAATCTCCAACCTTTTTTCGATATTCGCGTCTCTAATCAGGCGCCATGATTGTGCCAACACATATTGGTGTTCATTTTGATCCCCAACAAACTTGTCGAAGCAGAAAGCGGAATTGTCTGTCCTGACATCACTGTATCGGGTTGGGAGACATTTATCTTTCTGTAGAAAACCGATTCCTGAGTTTTTTTGGCATTGAATTTAACCTGGTTACTTTCACCCTAATTCGAAATCACTTCTAGATCTTCACCTGCTATCGGTGAAGATATGCATCTGCAGCTGACGTCCAGGAACCCAAATGGAATTACGAGACAAGTGTGCTGTCGTCAGTAAAGAAATATAGTGATGTCTTGTTTTTTTTCCAATAAGTCGTTGATATACAATAAAAAGAGGATTAGAGATTAGGATGGAGAACACCAGCGTTCGTAATCGAGAGATATCCAAGGACAGTCCCTTGCAGGAATTGTTTCTTCAGTTATATAGAAAAATGATCCGACAAGCCATAGCATCGAAGTTTGAACAGAAAGATGAAGGCTTCAAATACCAATTATCAAATTAAAAATTCTTTTTAAAACAAAAATGACACGTTTCTTAAATTCTTGATGTTTAATTGTTCTCTAATAATATTTCCAGGAAGTTTGATTTGTATTAAAAAAACAAACTGAGGAATTAGAAAGTGAATCCTTCAATTTTTTTAATAAAAATATCGTCACGATAAGACTCTTCAAATAAAACAAAATAATTTTTCCCCTAGTGCTTCGTAAAGATTTTAACTTCAATCAAAAGTTCAAATCTTTTTAACATGTTATGGAAGTTCTGGAGAACGATTGAAATTTTGTATATAAAAATGCAAAAAGTACTTATTCAATTTAGTAGTATTTCATTGAGAAAATAATTAATTCATGAGAAGGTAGAAAAGTTATTAAAAAAAAATGAATAAGCATTTTTCGTCGTAGAACGTTGCCTTTTGTTATACTTTTGTGCGTTTGGCAGTTTCCATGTAAAAAGACATAACTGGGAATGTTTTATGACAACTAGAATATTATTCATGAGGAGTGGAAGTCCTGTGTTTTTATTTTATTCAACTCTTTATTTGTGCATACTGTACGAATCAAAGTCTTCAGTTGGAATATGAACGCATTCTTCATCATAGGCGAAAAATTACACAATAACGTTCCATGATAAATTTCGTCATTTTTAGGGGTTTGTCTAGTATAATAGTTCAGGCAACAAAGGGTCACGAGCTTGGCTCCTGATTTACTAGAGGGAAAACCAGCAAATCAGGAAAAGTAGACCATGTTTGGACCCATCAATACAACATCGAGTGGTCCCAAGCTGAGATCATACACAGATAGAAACATTGCTTTAGGAAAAAATTCAAGGAAGCCGCATACATGCCGCCCAACAACGTATTCAGCCAAGCTAGCGTAGAGATACGCAACATAAGGAAACCCATCATCCAGCGAAAAATTGCCAACTCTCGCCAAACGGTTATCTCCCACTTAACCAGTGAAGTGGAAAAAATGGAAAGCGGGGATAAGTGAAAGTGCTCGAAAGACCCTGAATAGTCATCTCTCGGAGGAATCAGTCCAGTCATCACCCGAAGGCGATTGTAGATACTAACAATCGAAACGTCGTGAACTAACGTGGCTTGAAATCTCTTAACTTTTTATTTTTATTTTCATTTCTATTTCTTTATTTTTTGGTTCAATCGTTCTATTTTTTACTTGTATTTCATTTCACTACTATTTCATTTTTGCTTGATATAATTGTTATTTTCAGCTATTCATTTTTAATTCTTCTTTTTTAGTTGTTTCAGGGATTTCACAATCATTTTATATATTAGACAATGGAAGTCCGAACTAGTGAAATTCATCATGAAACATTGTCAATCACCTTCAAACAAATATTTTTTCTTGATTTCATTTCCGCTAGTTAGACGCAGTTTGAAAAGTATAGCGATTTAAAATCTGAAACTTCACTTTCGATTATACCAGAAATTGCAACAACTTTCTTAGTCCATGGAAAAGTTACATTTAAGGTTGCCTTTTTTTAGAGGACGCAATTTTATTTTTCTAATATGTAGAAGGGTCAGTAGAAGCTTAAGTTGAAGTTTGTGGGGCCGCCACCCTTGGAAAAAGGTGTACAAACAAAAGTTTTCGAGCAGTATCTCGTGAACTAGCCACCTTACAGAAAATTTAATCAAACATAAAATGTAGCAGATTTTCTACAATTTTATTTCCATTACTTTTAATCTTCTAGTGACCAACAAAAAAGTTATAAACAAAAATAAGTGAAAATTTTGTGAGAAGTTTCCTTTTGGAGGTTATAAATTTTTTCCGGTTCATTTTACAATAAAATGACATTAAAGCAATTTTGTGGAGGGTTTTTCAACGAACAATTTACATTATACACTATAAAGTTGTTTAATTTTATTTATTTATCTAGGTTTCACAGCGCTCCAAACTTGACCAGATTCTCGAATGCTCATAGGGATACGTTTCTATCTATACATTTTTTTATTCATACAATTTGTTATGATCTCAACATTCCTATGCTATTATTAAACTATTTTTGATCCTTTTTCCCACCACCTATGAGGTAGAGTCCGAAGGCACGTTTTTCTATGTCGTATCCCCAGTAGGCCTAATCCACAGAAAATTTCTAGACAAAATAATATTATTCATTATTATATATTAGTTATTATTTTTTCATTCTCTTCGATGGTTCAGGTTGCGAGTCAAGATCTGAATCAGTACCCGAGGCGAATTTTTGTGGTATAATGAAATTAGCGTTGGCATCATCATCCCAATTCATTTTCTTCAGTTAATGTTGATATGTCCACGATGTTGCGCAGCTTTCACCACCACAATGGAGGCACACTGCTGAACATTTGAGACCTGCTTTTCGGCAACAGCATGCACTTCCACAGTTTCCTTTGCATCTGCAATCATAAGCTCGGGGGTGCTGGAAGCTTGTAAGTTTGGATTGATATAGAAAATTTTCCATGCTTTTCCAGACCCATATCTTCTAGATCACAATGTTTACCGAGCAATGTCTTAATCTGATAACACACTCAAAGAATGTGGAAACGAGCTGCATCTTGTCTTGGAAGAAGTGTTTCAGAGAATCGTTTGTTATCTCAAGGTGTCCAGAGAATCGTCTTAATTTCCGCCATATAAAGAGAAAAAAAGAAAGGTAGTAATCAACTTCAAATAGAACTACTTATAGAAATGTGTGGATCATCCAAAGAAGTTTCTTTCAGACACAAATTGGAATAAAAAAATCCATCCGAAACAAATACTTTTGAAATATGGATATTGAATTACGTACCATACAAAAAAGCTTCTTTCCCAAAAACTATTCTTTCCTGAAAAACTTCCCTTTTCAGTGTGACGAGAGCAGATTTGTCTGTTCCGGTGACATAAACCATAATTTCGTGAAAGGAATGAGTGTTTCGTCTTGTAAATAATACTGTTCAGGATATGTTTTCCATATAAGTGAAATTTGTATATCAATACTCAACGCTGTTATGAAGCATTCCTGTAATGATATCTATTCCTATTACATTACGGATACTTGTAGTTCTGAATGAATAAGTAGAAATTATTTTAATATAATTCATTGTTCATACCCTCAAAAACAGTTGTTTCAGTTGGACTTTTTTTTTCGATTTGTGTCTGATAGAAACTTCTGTACATGATCTACATATAATATTTCAATAAAGAATTTCTATTGGATTATTTACGTTTTTTTTCTTCGGAAATTCCTCTTTTTTTTTGTACCACGATGAAGTAGAAAACCACATTTCTTTTCTCTAAAACTAATCTCTTCTGAAAAATATTCATTTTCAATTTAAATGAACATGTAGTGATATCAAGTGAAGTTTTTGTTTCAATTCTTACCGAAAGTTCGTTTACTCGAGTCTCAATGATTAATTTTTTACCAAAACTTACACAGACAGTATTTTTAGCTCCGACTATGCCAGGAAGCGTTCACCAAAAGGCCTCGTATTTATGTCATTTCGCGATATGGTATCTGCCCTCAGCTTTTTCCGGCGCTGCTCTCTTTGTTTATGCCTTTTTTACTTTTTTGCGCCGCGCTCTTTCCTGTTATATATTATCGCGTTTCTTTAAAATTATCACTTTTTATACGTTACGCGTAATGAGGCAAACCTTTCGCTGCTTTTTGTCAACCAAATGGTCGATATATTTCGATGAAAGGATTTGTTGACGTATCACATGATCCTTTAACAGATGAAAAACATACAGTGATGTTTTCAGTATGATAAACGTATGCCAATTCTTGGAAATACTGTGAAATGAATAGAAGTGAAGAAGACAGACAGAAATTGAAATTCATATATAATTACTACATTTTAGTTTGTTTTTCTGTACTTCCAGCCCTCTTCAAGAGTCTTGAAATATGCTCATGTGTAATTATTGTCTTCCACTTTCGTGTTCAGTCTGTAGGCAGCAAAATATGATAGAATTCAAAGGTGTAAAAAGTATTGAAGGAATGTAGATGATTGGTGAGCGTGAGTCGTTCTTTCAATTTTTACCGCGCAAGTGTAATAACAAGTTAGACCTTACTAATCCTTAGCTCATATAAGTTTCGACTTCTGAGGGTTGTTGTTAGTGAGGGGACGGCAGCTGATTAACGGAATAACTAATTTTACTCATTGTAGAGTGGCTATTAAGACATAATAATTATTGAACGAAAGTCATTTTTGTGGAGGAAAGTCAGTTTTGATCGACTTTTTTAGGGTATTTTCACATTTCACAATCTGAAAAAAATATGAAAATTATAATAGAAAGCTTCATACACGTGTATATTCATGAAGAAAAATGTTTTAAGAGTAACTTGCCTATTAAAAAAATAACTTACATAAAATTATACAATACTTTTCTCATCGTTTCGGAGGCTAAAATATGCCCCCGTCTTCAGAATTGAACCAAAATTAATTTCATATGCAGTTTTTCCTTTGATCTTTCAATTTCTCAATTTCTTTGACATATGTCAAAAAAGTTTTCAGATGTTGAGTTAATGTTGTTGATTAACTCTCTAGAATATTCGATGAAGTACAAAGTGTTCTCTGATATCAGTCTGTTACTTTTTCACCACTATCCATATGTTGTTTAAAACGGGTAGCCAAGTACAATCCATTTTTCAGCGCCTTAGAAGTAGATCGTACTTGCCTACTTGTCTTAAATGAAAATATGGGTAGATGGTAGATGCTGGTCCCATCCGGCATCGCTCGGTGTGATACCACAGAAACAGCTTAGGAGCGTGAAGTTGCTTTCGGGATAACGTTTTGTTGCTGTACCGCTCATTCCAGTTTCAGGGATGGGAATATGAGGCTAAATGCATGATGCCGCTCCTATGGTCAAAATATTCCGGTGGTAAAATAGCTCCTCAATCAGATTACTGGGTGGAGCTGATTCAAGTGCATCATCCTTCAGAGGCTATTTGAAAATCACTAATTTTGACAGTCAACAGGGTCTACCTAACATAAGTCCACATGGAAATAGCATGGTAACAACAGTTTATAAGAGGCTCACTGGCAACCCCAAAATCGATTTCTGCAACATCAGCGGACTCAACTCAAATATAAACTTAGTTTATATTTGAGTTGGGCAACATCTGCAATGAAATAGTCCCCATATTCTTGCACTCTCAGAAACCAAAGTCAGTGCTTCAACAAACCCCGTCAATTTTCTATAACCCGGCTATGATTTCCACTTTCGTTTCCGATGTAATCCTGGAATATCTCCTTTTATTATAAGCAATTTCTCCTGTCAACAAGAAGAAACGCTGGAACCTCGAAACTTTGTTGTTATGTGGTTCAAAATAATATCACAGAAGATCACCAAATTCATATCGTTTATCGACCACCTAGCGGTACACAATATAGAGAACTATTCTCTTCACTTGCAAACACCATTGACATTCTGCAAATCAATAATTCCAGTGCCTTTCGTATTCGGTGACTTCAATGTCAACAATATCGAATGGCTCAAATTTTTAAATATCAACGACGAACAAGGTCGCGAAGTTGAGGCTTTTGCAATAAGCAGCGGATTTACTCAGGGTTCCTGACCGTGATGAAGAATATGTTAGTCTCCTGGATTTATATCTAACAACCAATCCAAAAATATACACAGTCACAGTAAGGTCTCCATTGGGATCTTCTGATCACAAATCATTTCAGTGTTAGATGAATTACCGATAAATGTTGGGGAACAATTTAAGCTGAGTAGAGTTTGGCATTACAGATCAGCTGAATGGGAGGATCTGTTTAAAATCTGTTTTTCCGGTAATCAGCTGTCGCCTCCATACGAACGACAACTCTCAGAAGTTGAAAAACTTGTGCGAGCTACGGACTAACGAGGTCTTACCTTTTAATGTGTGATTCCTAACACGGAAGGATCTTCATGACCATTTCCGAAATTTCATCTGGCTAGATGTTTCAGTTTCAAAGATCCATCAATTTGTGCTTCAGAAGTAACGGAAGTTATTCTAACATCCAAGGATGCATATATTCATTTTTCAATGAAACGACCTTCTAACGGCAAACCTTGGTTCAACAAAAATTATTAGCAAGTTGTCACCTCCAAAAATCTCGCCTACCGGCAGTAGCACAAAAATCCCAGTACCAAAAATCGAACTAGGTTTGTTAATGCTCGCAACAGTTGAAAACTTAGGATAAATGAAAACAAAAAACTTCACAATCGGAAAATTAGGGATAAACTGCTTGCCAATCCCAACAGGTCTAGATTCTTCTGGTCGGTAGATGAAGCTGTTAATCAGAACTTTACAAAAGCCACGATTCCACCACTAACTCAAGCGGATGGTTCAATTGCAACAACAGCCATAGAAAAAACAAATCTACTAGCTGAACAATTTGCGACCAACTTTCTGGAAAAGGCACCATCCACTATTCCCACACTAGACTCCATAATGCCGGAAATTATTTTTTTACAACGTTTAGTCAGGCGAATTTTGAAACAGCTCACTATCAATAAGGCGTCTGGTCCTGATAAGGTGCCCGTCATCGTTCTTAAAAAGTTCTCAAATGAGCTCGCATCAGTATTTTGCAGACGTTTCAACCTGTTTTTTAGAAAGGGGTTTTTTCTGCTTGTTATAAATTGGTCGCGTTCAGCCTGTTCCCCAAAAGGGCATATTCCCAAATAAATATAGACCAGTCGCTTTGTTATCAGTGATATCAAAAATCATGATGAAACGACCATATCCAAATATTTAAAAGGCTTCAACATGTTGAGCGATCATCAATGTGACTTTCGGAAACAAAGATCAATAGGCGACCTTCTATCGTATGTCACCCATCTTTGGAATAACGCAATCGTGAAACATAGAGAGGCAAGAGCTGTTGTGATTGATATTTCTAAAGCCTTTGACTGTGTGTGGCATTGGGGTTTGCTGACCAAACTTCGATGCTATGACTTGTCAGATTTTGTGTATGTCTTTTCAGCTTTCTGAAAGAACGTTCCATGCAAGTGGCTGTCGATGGATATCTGTCGAAAACTTCCAACTCTTTTTTCATTGTATATCAACTGTAACGTTAAGTTATTCAAAAGTGTGTTTCCTATAGCAGGTGAACACACAAAGACTCTCTTCAGGTGGGTCAGACTGGAATTTATTCACTATTGGTGGACATTGCATTGCCGTTGTTGAGACCTTACAATGTTTACTTTTTTGGGGCTCCACCACCAGTAATGAATAGTTATGAGAAAATAACACGTACTATAAAACAAAATATATCATTTATTTCATATGATGAGACAAATATGAATGAATGATATGATGAATATGACGAACATTGAGAGTACACAGTTCAGTGTACTTATCTTATTAGTTATTGGTGATTGCTTGATGTCCAAAAGGGTGTGGTGCTTCGCGTGGTCAGGATAAATGCCCCAGTTTTGACAGGTGTTTCCACGGTCAGGTAATGCTCTAGCTTGAAGTATGACTCCGGGATCAGGAAATGCTCCCAGCTTTATTAGTCCCTTTAGGAATGTGAAGAATCAAATCAAAACAAATCTTCGGATATTTATTCATCAAAATGGCGTTACAGTATATAAACACAGTAATTATACCTCTAATTCTTTGCACTTGGAGTTCTCCAGCAATAAAAATAGGCTGAAGCATGGTGCTCACCAGTTTTATTAATTCACCCTACACCAAAAAAAAATATTTCCGGTCGAAAACATATATCGACTTCCATTTTTAACAGAACAGAAGTCACAGAACTCCGATCAATAGCCGTTTATTGACGAGTATCGAGTTTATTAACGAGTTGTTTATTTGTGTTAAGGTAGGCATTTGTTTGCGTCTCGCAGTTACGTTACCAAAATATTTGTAGATATTCATAACTCGAGTGTTGCAATGATTCAGATGACATGTAACAATTGACTTGTTACACAACGACTTATTGGAAAAAAAACAAGAATCCAATATATTGCTTTGCTGTCGACAGCACACTTATCTCTTCATTACATTTGGATTTCAGGCATCAGTTTTCTCCAAAAAGATATATGTCTCTGAACCAGATATATCAGGTCAGAAAATTCCGCTTTCTGCTTCGATAAGTTTGTTGAGGGTTAAAATGGACACCAATATGTCTTGGCACAATCATGGAATTGCAAAGGCTGCTTCTCAAAATCTTGTAACACTGTTCCTAACCAGAAGACTGTACACACCTCAACATATTTTGATGCTGCATAAAGCTCAGATCAGACCGTCTTTGGCATATTGTTCTCATTATGGAGCTCCGCCCCCAAACATACTCTGAAGCTGCTGGATTCCATTCAAAATAGATCCATCTGCTTGATTGAAGAAGCGAACATCACTTGCAACCTTGATAGTCTGGAACATCGAAGAAAGGTTGGAGATTTGTCTTTCTTCTATAGATACTTTCACGGGAAGTGTTTCAAGACTGTGGCTGCTCATCGTTTTGAGGTTCAATTCAGTACACCTCGAAACTTCACTGTTTAAAAACTCTGTCAGTTGGAGAACTGCGTTTAAGTGGAACAAACTTCCTGAGAACGTTTTCCCAAAAAAATTTAATCTCCAGCGATTCAAATCCAATGTGAATCATTACTTTCGCACAAGCACCGCTCTAAGAGCGCCTTAAGGATTTTCCTGTAGTGCTTGTGTTTTATTTAAAAAAAAGTGGCAAAATAGTAACAGACTGATATCAGAGAACACCTTTATACTTCATCTAGTATTCTTAGAAGTCAATCAACAACATTGACATAACATATAAAAACTTTTTTGATATATGTCGAAGAAGTTGAGAAATAAAAAGAGCAAAGGAAAAACTTCGTATGAACTTGAATTTCGACTAATCCTGAAGACGGAGGCAAATTTCAGCCTCCGAAACGTTAAGATAAGTATTGTATAATTTCTCAGCTATTTTTTCAATTCGCAAAATAATTAAACACGACAAGTTACTGATGAATTTTTCTCTGTGAAAAATACTTTGAATTTGCGCAGTAACTTATCGGGGTAAATTAAAATTTTTGCCCTTTTTTTATAAGTGCTCAAAGTTCTCCATTCCATTTTTTTTAATTTTTTTTTTCAGATTGTGGAAAGAAAAAATACTCGAAGAAGATCGATAAAAACAAAATAATTATTACTGAAACATCAGTTCTCAAGAGTAGTTTGGTAATATTGGTGTGATATTATCGGCAGTATTAGTGGTAGTATTTTTGCTACTGAAAAATTCTTTTCAAATTACCCTGCCATACATTCTTTAGAAATTCCCCTCATAACTGAAAATGGAGTTCTAAATATAATAAACTTGATTGTTGAGTAAACTTAAAGAGACCGTATGTGATAAGGAAAAGTTTCGGGAACGTTTATAATATAAAATCGGTTTCACTAAATGATGGTGAATTGGTGAAACAATCTCAAGTCATAAGTCGTAAGAATTCATGTTTTTCAACAATAATACCTATACTCCTGCATTGATATTGCAGACAAAAATTAAAAATCTAACTGCTTACGTTTTCTTACGGCTTGTGACTCATGACTTAAAGACTGGGTGCACCCTGAGTCTGACGAACAGATACTGAGACTGAAATTTAACACTGAATATGTTATATATTGGTAAATACAAAACAAATCTTCACTGAAATACATGGTTTTGTTACAGATTTGGAGCTAAACAACGGAAATGATTCCCTGTGTATGTGGTGAGTTGAAATATATTTTTCTCATTTTATTTAAAATTTCGGAAATTATTCTGACCATATGAAGTGGAACGGTTTGATGCAATTTTCATTGGTAATCTTTGACAAAGAATAAATCTGATGAAATCATCAGTTTGAAATTTGTCAGTTGAAAAAGAGGATGTTTGTGGAAAAACTATTTCCGTTAAATTCGTGAATTGTCAGAACATATTATTCAAGTGATTTAGTTTTATGAAGAAACATTTTGTCTCAATAACTCAATAGAACTATACCTCGTCAAAGCGAAGCTTGCAGAAGTTGTCAACACAGGCTGACACAAGCTCATTTTGTAACCTAAATCATACTGAATATTGCTTATGATCTCTACGAGGTTTATTAGTTAGTTGCCATTCTAGAAATTTCTGTATGAATCATTTCTTAAGAACTGTTCGATATTCAATTTTCACCAGTTATAAGGATGTACGATGAATTCTTTTACTTTACTCCTTTTAGTAGATATGTGGTTCATTACCAATTAGTCAATAGTTCAATTCCATTCAAATCGATGATCACCATAGGATTTACACACTTGTTCTGATAATTTTCAACTTCTTGATTTGTCAATTTTTGGTAATGATTCTTACGTATATCCAACAGCACATTTTCCTTGACAAAAATATATCGAATTTTCGCAGTAACTTACTAGGATGAACCATAAGTTCGTTATTCTACACCTCCATTACAAATTTTTATTTTTTCAAATTGTAGAAGGAAGATAGGCACAAAAAAGTCAATATAAATGAAAGGCTAATTATTTAGCTCGAAAATAACATACAGTATCAGTACAAAAAACTTCATGGACATATAGAAAAAGACTTTTTTAATTTTCCTTTGTTTGAATTGATATCCATAATGGGTAATCTGAGAGAAAAATAAAAAATCAACGACTATCAAAGGTTTCTCAAATGAAGGGTTATCTTCACGACTCCTCTTACGTTACTAAAAAAAATTTAATTTACGGGAAAAACTACACAACATACAACTAAGTTGAAGATTATCGATGTGAAATTTCATTTGGATGAGGTTTGTTACCAATCTGGATTTTCAGTTTCAGCTGCTTCGCTATAATAAAAATTTCTGACATTTCTATTCGTATTCATATCACTTCAAAAAATATATATATATAAATATTTCCAATCTCGAATTGGTCACTCAAAATTCCGAAATGAGCTTTCTAACAAAATGAATTCAATTTTTATTTCACTCTCTTGATATATTCGCTCATGTACAAATGAATCTCATTTTCCATCTCTCAAAAGAGGGTCACAGAACAAATCCACTTTATTTTCATGTTTCTGTTTCAATAAAGTCAGCGGGTCTAAATACCTCATTAAGGCCTCTTCACAGCTTCAAGATGTTCATAAGCAGGCGCAACTCCTCACTGAAAGTGGGGTCTATTTTCTCATTTTCCATTACCCGTTAATGACTCTATGGCGATACGCGGAAAAAACTACGCTGATGCGGATTTTCAGAAAACAACTGCATAATGCAGTTCCTAGGACAGATAAATGGATTCATATATGTGCGTAGGAGATTGAAAGGAAATTTTACTTGGACGAAACGAATCTCAAATAAGGTTTAACTGAGTTACTACTACTAGATTTTGGCGTGATGTCCAGGAATGGAATGTATATAAGCCAGATTATATATTAGGGTGGAAAAATCCCTCATCATTTCTGATTCCATTCACGAATTGATTGTCGAGAAATAGTGAACTTGAATTCTTCATCTTAATGGCTTTTGATTTCAGTAATTTACCTAGTTTACATTTACACAAAAGCGAACATCTATCTCACCCATCTCCCCATATCAAAGATACGTCTTTTTTTCCGTTATAAAGATAATGGACATCACCATAAAGACGTCTCTATGATATGTTCCTTACGGAGTAATAAATCCCAATATCCTGTGTAAACAACACATTATGTTTGATGTTTACGTTTCAGAAAGTACATACAAAATATGATCAAAATTTTGAGAATGATTAAAAGTGTCATACCAACCTCATGATAAATATGCATGAAAATTTTATCACTACATTCATGCCTCTTTTTCAGGTCATTACAATATATTTAACACAACATTGCAATGCGAAAAACCGGTTCAATGACTGAGACTTACTATGACTGAGATCTACTTATTATGAAGTTAAACGATCTACATCTACACCACAGAATTTCATATCAGTAAGATGCGAAAAATTCTTGCTTTTTGAAGAAAAAAAAATCACGCTCATGACAGTATATAAAATAATTGCTTTGTTGGGTTACTATTGACAATTTATTTGAACAATTATAATGATCAGTATTTACTAGTATATCTCATCCTAAAGACGCACCGTACGGAGCTACAATACTTGGTCTTCTTCTATCTTAAGCAAGGCGCACATTGCGACAGGACGACGCAGGAAAGGAGCCTGACGGGACGTGGCCTGTCCTTTGCCTGACCAGGTCAACTTTATAGTCAAGGGGAACACATTCCAGGAATATTTGTAGCCCGCGTACGATCGCTGCTAATTAGGAAGAGCTTTAGGGCGAAGCACGGCCTTTGACGTGCTATTTATAAGCACGCGCCGCCAGCACTCGGCCGGTACCGCCGCAACCGCTATGTCCCGGCTTTTATATCTGTAATATCTTCGAGAATATTCATTTGAATTACATGCTGTGAAGGGCCTTTTTGATTATTAGATGATATATTGCACGAAACAATATATAATCTAATAATTCTGTTTTCAAACGGTTTTATTTAGCTTGCCCTGTTTGTCTATTTGGGTCAAATTTAGTAATTGAAATTTGACCCATTTCCTGCTGACATATTGATCTGATATTTGGTTCACACACATTTAGTTTTGATTTCAATACAACTTAATGAATTCTGTATCATTGTAAATCCAAGAAAACCGCAGCTACAAAATGGCGGATTACATATTATTTCACAAATACCTTAACATGGGTATCAAATGACAGGGCTTCACTAATAGAATAGTAGAACACTTTGAAAAAGATGCAAATTCAATATGGCTTCAGCTACAAAGTGTCGGATTACATGTCAAATCATCTAAAGGAATAACTCGTTCAGGCTAGTCTCAACTCTCTACACTGTAGGTTGATGGATTGACACCTATTAGAAAACAACTACTCCCCTGGTTAATACCACGAAGGGCGTTGGATTATATTCGACAGGTATCTGTGCAGGATTCTTCACTGAAGTTATTCCTGCAAATGCTGTTGACGATACAACTGCCGCAATAGATTTTCAATTATTGGAACACATTGCAGACCGGTTTCGGGCTGTTTGGCGACTCGTCAGTGCAAGGTAGTGTTTTTCGTCAACATAAGGAAAGAAAATTTTTCACATATAGTCAGTGGGTATCTTGAGCATGCTATATGCACTCCTCTGGAAGATATGTAATTTTCATTCTGACTCCCACCCCGGAGTATGTGTTTGTGGAGTTGTTTTCGAATTTTGTCTGCAGGTGGTGCAGTGGTCATCCTACTGTATCAACTGCACATAAAACTAATCATCAAGATTGGTACATTGCAATTTGAAAAGTTTATTTTCCATGACCCTTGTTCTGTAATTTCAGCTCACCTCAAGAAACGAGTCGATTATTCAATAGCATATAGTAATAGCTATTTGGGGCTTTCGTATATTTGCGTGTTGCCTTCAGTAGAATTTCAGCTGTTCTTTTCGGATTTCTGGCAAACATTTTGCTTTCTTCCACCTTGTATATGACGTCACGTATACATCACGATTCCAGATCCGAAAGCTACTATTTTTTAGTCTTTGTTTTCTCAATTAACACGCATCTTCGTCTGTGTGCATTGTTTGGGTTATGACTCACATCCCAGCACAAATCGACGCTTTTCCTTCATTACACTTTTTATCAGCCAAACAGCCACTTTTCCACCGATAGAAGCTTCTTTTTTTTTGAATCGCCTCCAAGCAGTTTTCTCGAGTTCTTGATCTGATCTGTGTCTGGTGTCAAGGTTGTTTAAATTCTGTGAATATGCGATATCGTGTCTTTTGATTGATACCTGGATCACCTTTCGCCAACATTTTCTGCAATTTCATGCCTGGATCGCAATATTGATAGCCAGGTGAGTGTTATTCAAATGAGCGGTTACTAATGAGAGAATTGGCCAATCCTCGAACGATTTCATCTGTAGTATCAGCTCGTAATTCTCATTTAAATGAAGGATTCGATGAAGAAATCCGTTTATATAGTCTTCATTGGTCATGCAACGCGCATTGTTAAGCAAAATCAACAATTTTTCATTGATAATTTCGTTAAAAAAGTGATAGGTGGAAGTGGTGTCAAACAGCGTCACAGATTTCAATTTCCACTAATAGTTTGAGGTCTGATCATCGGACCTTCGAATTGTGGGAAAATGAATGTATTTATTTCTCTGTTGGCTTATACTCCGGGATTACGATTTGCAAATGTTTGTCTTTATTCAAAGTCTCTCTACTAACCCAAATATGAATACTTACGTGAAGTATTGGTTCCAATCAAATTGTTGGGATTTTACACTCTCGCCAATAATGCAGCTGAAATAGTGAAACTATCAGATGCCAATCCTGAATCATTATTCTTTTTGATGGTGGAAAAATGATGATGAAATATGTTTGAAAATATCAGCCAATACTGAAGTAGCGTCTTGAATAATTCAGGTGATGCAGAAAACAGAGAGTACTTCACCATTCATCGCGATTGCTATGATTTGAAGTGGGTTGAAACCGAAATTTCGAGAAGTTGATTACCATCACAGAAGTTGGTAATGGTGATGAGGTGCGAAAGCACATAAAAAATTACTATCCTTCATATGATACCATTTTTGGGGTTCACATGAACACTGAAACGGATAATTCGCAAATGAGTGGCAGTTCTTGGATGATAAAAGAAAGGAAGGAAGTAATTTGAAAATGAGTAACTCTATACATGGATGTGTAGATCATGCAAAGAAGCAACTTTCAGACACAAACTGGAAGAAAGGCCACCTGAACCAGCTACTTTCATATAAACATTGAATTACACGAAAGAAAAAAATTCTTTCGAAACAAATACTTTTATATGAACACTGAATTATACAGAAGATACTTTTCTCTACTCAGTTTGTATTCCAAACATTCG
>WOGO01001358.1:0-18435 GCA_015342085.1 Leptinotarsa defecta
GAACTTTCACAGGAACGTTCATGCTTTCTAGAAATTTTTGAGCATACTTCCGATTTTTGGTCATGTCTCAAGGAAGTTGGCTCTTTCACGACTGTTTTCTCGAACTGGCCATTTAAAGTTTTTGGGATTTGGTAACGATTTGCTAAACAAAATTCATCGATAGGCTTCTATTCAAACCGGCACCAAGTCTTTGGGATTTACGCTGCTCCATATCGTGATCAAGTCAGGGTCACCAATGTTATTCTTTCAGAAGAATTGATCAACTGAATTTTAGTCAAGAAGGAACTCTGGCTTACAAAACAAAACAAATGAACACAAATAGTGAATGACCATATTCTTCCCTCACCGCTAGTTGTTCTCTAGCAATTACATATCTTCAGTCAAAATTTTCGAAACAACTTAATATTTGAAATAAAATAATAATAATAATAAGATTTTGTCTTAAAAATTTCATCAGTTCAGAAAAAAGTACTTGAAGATGAGTGAATCTGGTCTGGTTGAACTCAGATTGTTACAGATTTCAAATGAATACTTTATGAAAATATGGTTAAATTATCTAAAAAAATAATTTGTTCAGGACAGTCTGTGTGAATTAGTGGACTGACACAGAAAACAACTACTCCCTATGCTAATAGCATGAAGGGCGTTGGATTATATCCTACAGGTTTCACTGCATGATTCTTCACAGGAATAATTCTTGCATTTGATGTTGGTGTACAATTGCCTAAATCGATTTTCAATTATTATAATACCAGTTTCAGGCTAATTGACCACTCATCAGTGCAAGGTAGTCTCCAACTTATCTAGACTCTAGGTGAGTTGAGACTGGCCTGTACGAATTGTTTTTTTAAATAATTTATTTTACAGCCAGTCTTCAAGTATTCCGTTTCACTATATGTGAAGCAGATATATGTTAGAATTATCAATGAATATTTTTTTTGTAGTTCAATAGCCGTTAGGGGACGTTTTATTTGAACGGACCTCTCTTTTCCTTTTTGCACCGAAAAGAACCACCTGTAAATTTCCTAAAAAATGTAGGTATTGTTATTATTGAAAGTTAAAAGCTGAAGAGATTCTGAATTCCTTCATCGAAACACGCTAATTCTACCACATTTGAATTTAAAACTAACCTTTTTCGTTTTTTTGACTGCGACTTCTCTTGTACCCCAGGATACATTGTTTAGATTAATAATCGAATATAGAATCAACAGCAAGTACATAGAAGGGATGGATAACAGATAAATAATGCCCGGTACGATACACCAAAATTCTTGTGGATGCAAACAAGCAGCAATGAAGAAAGATCCAGTCATAGCTATCAAGAAAATGGCCGATGGAGAGCCAACACCGTCCTCACGTAACTGAAGAGCTGTACCAACAATCACAGCCATCATGATCAAGGCATAACCAGTGGATAGAATTTGGGCGGCCAGTAACTGAAAAAGTTAGGAAACTAAACAAAAATCAGACAAAACATGATGTAATGTAAAAATAATTTCGAGAAAAAACTGTATACTTTGGAGGAAGGGTACTTATATTTCGCAACAAGGAAATTGAATGATTATTCAATCAGGAGTTTAAGTATACATCTGAAATAGAAATAATTAATTCTGATTCTACTTATAAAGAGTTGAAATAATGTTGAGATTCTCATTGTTTATATCACAAGAAGTGAAACATGAGTAGCAAATTAATTCGAGGAGATATTATAAGAAACGTAATTTCTTGCCGCAAAACTAACCTTGGTACATGAAAATTGATTTAGACAATCTAGTCTTCTGTTAATTATAGTGTACAAAATAGTTAGGGCTAAGAAATCACGTCTCTGTTTCAGTGGTTGGTGATTAAAAGTATCTGAAAGTTTATTCATATCATTTTCCCTACTGTAATAGTGGCAATTATCCTGAAAGAACATATACTCAGGACACTTGCGTTGAACACTGCAGCCTCAACTAGACTCAATATGTCCACTGAAAGTTAATTTGCTATTAAAAATGACACCCAAATCATTAAAGCTGAAACATTTTTCTTAAAAAAATGTTTGTTATACAAACAAAAATTTCAAAAATTTATTCTGATGCCATTACTCCAGCTCCGTTCAACTTATTCAGCAATTTTAATGTTTAAGAAATTGGTGGATATAAATATGAGTAATAAGTTTTTACTCACCTGTAGATTTGATTTGCAAGTGAAACAAACCAACATGAAGAACAAAATCGGGTAAATGTTATAATAAAAACTAGTCCAATTGTCAATCTGAAACGCTGCTACAAAAGCCCCCACCAACATAAGGAATATAGTACCGGGTCCTAAGATGGTACCACCCATGAGAAGAATCTGGTATCCAATATAAGGCATTGAGATGTTGTCGTTGACTTCGATGGTTTTCTTGGACGCCATAAGCAGATCCATGATGTTGGCGATAGTTGATGGTACCCATCTACGCCGCTGGTTGAAAAATTCGTTGAAGCCTTCTGGAGCGTGGGTGTAGGCATCTGAAGCAGCTGAGTACTCCACTCTGTATCCTCTTTGGAGGAGCAATGTGCACAACCAACGATCTTCTCCTTGATCGTATTGGACGTAGTGTTTCGCTTCGGCAGAACTATAAAAATTATGTGGTTGGCTTTAGCCCATTGTATTGATATAATGACATTTATTAAGACAGTAAAATTGAGCGATATTGATATGTTTACATATTTTGGACATAAGAAACAATTCCTCTTGGTAAATATTGAACAATTCATCGACTGTGAGTTCATCTAGCTAGCATGCAACGATGTAATAAAGAGTATTTCTTAATAAGTGTGTCCAATAAACTGAAACTAAATGTGTCCAAAACCAAAGCTATGATAGTTGTCAATATATTTAAGTATAACTTACTTGACATTGAAATCATTACTTTAACTATAACTAGTGAGAAAATCGTTTGAATTCAAAATGATAAATATTTTAGAGAAATATTCATCAAAAAATAACAAAGAAGTTATACTTTTTTTTTCGAGAAAATCTCAAAATTTTGAATTACTGTATGCAAGAGAATTGATTATTCAACCGTATATTGATTATTGGTCATTGGTTTTATTTTTTTTATTGCATATAAAATAAATTGACTAGAAAAATCACAAAACCTGGGTATGAGATTAATTTTACGAATGAATCGCTACAATTTCATCAACTTCATGTTGTATTCTTTACAGTGGTTACCAGTTTTCAAACACCTTTACTATCGTACAATAATTCACAACTATAAAATACTTAATCAACTGGCTCCATCATAGCCATTTTCAAGAATCTATTAGCTATCAAAAACAACTATTGACGCTAATATCCAAAATTCACTTTTCTTCAAAGATTTTCGCGAATATAATAACCTGTCCGGTGATGTTAAAAATAACACTTCACTTAACTATACAAAACCTAGTTCATACATTTTTTTTTCATAATAAAATGTTCATTTTTGTGTGTGTGAATTTTTTTAATTATTTTTTAAAATTGTTATTTTAAGTGATTATATTATTATTATTCATTTCCTACTCTTACATTGATTCTTAGTAATTTACTTTTGTAAATTATGAATATTAAATATTAAAATATTGAAGTGTCTAACTCGATAAAGATCTATTTATTCAAGAATATGATTCTGAATCATAAATACTAAAAATATATCAAATGAAAATGTATGTATTTCGTAATCTAAAGGGGATTATGAAAATTGTTTCTGTTATTGATATTGATGAGAGTGTACGATACTAATATTTGAATTGAAACGGGTATACTTTTAGGAGAAAGTCGAATCCTTTCTTTCCCAAAAATTAATCTCTCCTCAAAATATACCCCTGTAAGTGTTCCCTGTAAGTAAATTTTATCTCTTTCATAACATTGAGAAGCAATAATGTTAATGATACTGATTCCATTCCAGAACGAATGGTTGGAGTACAAACTTAATAGGGAAAAGTGTTTTTTGTATAATTCATTGTTCATAAAAATAGTTGTTTCGAAAGAATTTTTATTTCGTGTAATTCAATGTTTATATGAAAGTAGTTGTTTCAGGAGGGTTTTTCTTCCAGTTTGTGTCTGAAAGTCACCTATTTGCTTGATCTACACGTCTTTGTAAACAGTTTATTTTGAAATTGATTGATTCCTTCCTTTCCTTGGAAAAGAAGTGAATTTCTGAAAAAAAAATTGGTGAGGTGTCTTCGAAATGTTGCTGCATGCAAGGCATTCACTGGCCGCTGAATAAAAAACACGTACTCATTTACGTTACGTTTAATTACCAACGTTTCGGCGACGTTTGTTGCCATCTTCAGGGCTATAATGAAAATTCATAACTATTAAACCATGATTTGTTGTACATTTTCAGAAAAACTATCGACGATGTCGTTGACATCGTGAGTACAAACGAAGAACGACGTCGTTAATAGTTTTTCGGGAAATGTACAACAAATTAGTGTTTAATAAATATCTATTTTATTGTAGCCCTGAAGATGGCGACAAACGTCGCCGAAACGTTGGAGATTAGATTTTGAGTAAATGAGTACGTGTTTTTATGTACAGTGAATACCTTGTAATCATACACGACTGAACGTGAAGAAAACTGAATCGTTAATAATTACAATGCTTTTATGAAACCGGTGTCTTTACCTTGTGGTATATTTTTTCATTACATTGTCGTCCATCAACGATTTTCCTCTGAAGAGAGAAAAACAACCTGGGCTACAAAGCACACAGCCAATAACGTGTTCAGTCGCTTTTTGCAGCCAATGACCAATTGCATATTCGAAAAGTTGGTACCATACCATAGGACCTGAACCCACTGGGTGGATACGTCCACAAGCAGCCCCTAGGAAGAAAATTATTATTAGTTGGAAGCTGAAATAGAAAATTGTTGTTAAAAATAAATACCTAGGTTTTTATTTTTCTTCATCAAATCTATGAGCAGCAATACGGCAGACGGTTGAAAATCGATGTCTCCATCCAGGGTCAATAAATAGGTATTTTCAGCAATGGTTGCCTTTCTGTCAACGGAAATAGGTAGTTCCATGAGTCGGTGTCCCAGAAGGTAGTACATATACATCACCTAATTGAAAAATGTATTTCAGTTTCTGTTACAAACTAATAATAATGGAATGGAGTAAAATAATATTTTGGTAAAAATTTTTTTTCATTCTACTTCTTCACTACCATAGGAAGGGTGTATTATGACAGAACATAATTATTTTCAACAGCGTCATCTGTTCTGTTGTTGTTTTAAAGGTTTGCGAGAACACTTTTGTTGAGATTTCTTGAAAGATAGTTCAGAAGATAGTTTATCTCCTATGCATTACGCTCGTCAGTAATACGTACTTCAATGTCTCCTTATGCTATATCTTGGGGCGAATAATACGTATTTTCATTCATATTGAAAACCATACTTTGAGTCTCATGTTTAGGATTGGACCGTTGTTTCTGAACCACTTCTCAGAATTCACAATATATGATTTATGGATTGGCTATCATTTTATAAACGGGTTTCTCTGTTATAAGTGGGTTGGTAATATCTAGATAATTGATTAAGTGGATGCTAATAGTATTTCTATGCTGGTAAGGTCGTTAAGAAATATAGTAAAACACAGATGACCCAAAATATTACCTTTGAGAACTCCCGTCTTGCTAGATATTCTATTTGAGAGAATATTTTCATTGTTGTTTTTAATTAATGTTTTTGATGAACTTTGGTTCATAAGATATCACTGCATCTTTTTATGAAACGACAAAATCAAGGAGAACTATATACCTGTAGATTTGTTTTTTCAGAAATCCATGCTGAAATTCCATAAAAGGAATCGACGTAGCAAAACAGTTCCTGAGCAAGTAAACCTACTAAGAAAATGAAGAGTGAGGTAATAATTACTATATCGAACCAAAAAAAAATAATTTACTAAAACTGATGATCATATCTATCCATTGGGCTCCGGCATTGGTTTGAAAGCAGGCCCTATATACATTTGTTTTTGGAATGGGGTAACTTAATACATGTTCAATTAAGTCCTCTTCCAAATAATTTAATTTCATTGAGGGACTAAACTTTCATTTTGAAATTTCTCAATAATTCTCTATTTCTCAATTTTCATTATGTGTACTTAAAGTTTGGTTTCTCATCAATCATTAATTATCCGCTTGAAAATGTCTGACAAAACCTGAAATGGAAAAACTTTCTACTACCGCTGTTCAGCTTACCTGGGACCACCTTTTCCTGTGTCTTATTTTCATCTTATCCTTCAAGTGAGCAATCATCTTAGTTTTTCCAGGTAACTGCCAGATCAACCTACCACCATATGGGGTCGGAATTTTCTTAGGAGGCCGTACACGAATATGGGTTTGATGCACGTCTGAAGCTGCTTCATCGATAGTAGCTACAAGAAGCTTAACGAAGCGGTTTACTTGTGTATCATCGTCGTTGTGATCGGAAATTTCGAAGGCGTCGTCAAAGAAAATATGGGCTAAAAAGAGATTGTGAAACTCTTGAGTTATATATTATCAATAACACCTACTTTCAAATTCGTAATAATCTGGATCCACGACTCTCAAATATTTTTGTGCTACTCTCCTGGCCGACTGATCTTCGTCTAACCTTAAAATGGACTTCAAAAACTCTATCATTTCTTCTTTGTTTTCATGCCACATAGTAGCACAAGCATAAATTCTGGTAATATGGTCAGAATTCTTTACATTCTTCGGAGATGATCCATCAGTGTGGTTGGATATAGTTTCGTAGTATTCGTCTGCTTTTTCTTTTTGTATTTCCTCTAAGTCTTCTGGTTTAACATCAGCTTCGTCATCCCTGCGTCTATTGAGTCCCATGCTCTGATCGATAAGAAGACCTGGAAACATGTTGGTTTAATGTTAAGAACGTCTAGTAAGACAACCGATTAATATAAAGAGTCGGCTATCGCATACGTCGCTACCACAAAGCAGAGCGGCTAGGAAAAGAACTTTTCGCAATAATCTAAAAGTCAAGTTTGTTTTCTAAGGTGGACATATTTTGACCTGAAAACTATTGTTTAACATTTAACCTTCTGAACGGGTATATCGTTCTTCACTTTTTCAAATAGATATAGGCTCAAACTGTATCTCATGGAAAATTACATATGATTCCTTCTCCATTCCCACTTTGCTTTTGAGAATTGGGTTTTGGCTTGCCGAAAGATTCAGATAAGCATAGTATCCTATTAGCTTCAAAATTTATCATTTGAGTAGTTTTTAATTCCGGAAAAGGTGTCACTTAGTTATGCTTCGCGGTACGCTTTGGATAGCCAACCATATATCAAATCTCTGACAAATATGTGGGTTATATCTTACCATCATACAAGGGTACAACTTGTAACTTCTCAGTGCTAGCGAGACGCTCACATTTTGGTGTCCAGATGTGTATCATCACCCAAGTCTGAGACAGCAACCACAACAACCAAACCCAAGCATGCTGGTGATGAATGAAATCGTTGAGAAATGCGGCAGAAGGTGACTCAAAAAATAGATAATCAGGAATCGTGTCATGGAAGAAACATGGATCGCCATTCCTTAATCCACAAGCTGTTATCAGAAGAGAAACGGAAACTGGGATAATTAGATTAACGGGGAATGCATACGAGAATCCCTGGATCATGATCTTACAGGCGAACTTGCCGAAAATGTAGGTTAGGTAGGAGGCAAGTACGTTGATCATTAGAACGTAGATTGGTGTGATATCACTGGATTGAACAACGGTATCGTCTCCTGTAGGTAAAATCTCGGATATGTCTGGTAGAGATGTTCCTCCCAGGACTGGTTTGATCTAAAAAGAAGTCAGCAGTACTGCATATGTTTTCATATTTCTATAATATTATCAGCTATGTATCTTTTTGATACATAGCAGATGACCGAAATAATTCTAGTTGTGCCAACATTGAAACATTGATATTGCAGTTGAAGCATAGTTTCAATGATTATTACTGAAACAATTGTGTTTTGAGTTGTCTTGTATACTGTTTGGAGTAATCTGTTTATCGAAAAACATATTTAGATAGCAAACTGTTGAATATTTTGATCTATATAAAGTGATGTTCGAGGAAGCTGGACGGAAATGAATTACATTTCGAAATAAAACATGAATTTTATCTTGATTGGTAATAAACTGATTTTTTCAATAAGAACTAACAAAACAGCTCATTTTGTTTCACCATTTCATTGAATTACTTGACAAAAAATTTATCAATGACTTTACAGTGCAGGTATGTTGAATAAGGAAAAAAGTCCGTGCTTAAGTTTTTGAAAGGATAATTTTAAGATCTGTCAAATGTCCTCAAAAAGTTATTATTTCGAATCAGCTTCTGGTAAACTAAGGGTGATTGTGATATATTGAAATATGTTCTTCACAATAAATTACAGCTACAAACCGAGTAAACGTTGTTCAACCAGAACATTTTAAAAAGCTACAAAATTTACCTCTAATATAGTAATTGGATGAGCCCCGAATCCTTCAGAAAACTCCGTGAAAAAAAAGCCCGTCTCTCCCTCCCTTACTAGCAGTATAAACATGATACAGATTAGAAAACACAAAATTTTCCAGGTAGAAATGAACATGTAAGTGAAGTATCTCGTCTGGTCGAAATTTTCTTTTATCTTCCACAGTCTCTTGATGAATGGTAACGGAGAGTGCTTAGAAATGTAGTTTTCCCACCAGCCGACAGATATCATGAAAATGGCGACGGGAATTATCCACAAATCTGCTCGCCCCTCCATGATTGGCCACACAATAAAGCCAGTGGCTTGCGCTGTAATGGCTATGAGATCTATAATGACTTTAATGTACCGTTGAGATTCCTTGTTATTCCTTGAAAGTAACCCTAAAACCCAAAAAAGCTCAATAGATTTCAAGTATGGAAGAATGAATGGCCACTTTGAAACAAATGTTGAAAAAATTGATTTTTCTTACCTAAGACAGCTGGTACAAAGCAAAGGCAGTTGGTTAACATCGCACCTTTGACGACATCAATATCTGGCAGTATGTGGAAAACCAAAATGGCAATACCTACAGTTTGCGCAGTTTCTGCTAGAAAAATGATTAGAAAATGGGAAAATGGAGGTCTCTTGGAGGACTTGAAGTAACACATCCTTGTAGATCGGAATAGAGCCCCAAGCTGAGGTATAGTAAAGGCGAAAAATATGCACCACATCCATGCTACTCGTTCTGGTGTTGGTAACTTAACTATAAATTGTTTTTCTCTACCTGAAATAGTATAATACGTCAATGACTTTGTGGCTAAACTCAAGCTGAAATGACGATATAATTCCAATATTCATAATTCAATATTCAAATTTTGTTATGTGATGGACTCATGACTCATGATAATTATATTGAATGTGGAAGAATGTTATTTGGACGTACACTGAGAAAAACTTGTAATTTGAAGTAAAATCTGTTGAATTGATATGAAATGATATGAATTTACCTAATTCCCTGTTACAGTATGTGATGATTTTATCAGCCTTAAGTTGCGACGTCATGAATAAAAGAGTTCCTTTCGCTATTACTCCTGACACTAGTACTATAACGAACGTCACTAAGTAGGCAACGACTTTGAGAATTTTTACTGTTAGTTCTAAACATTTTTGGTCGGCCATAGAGCTCGAAACCTCCTTGCTTGGAGGGTCCCTGAAGACGTCCCATCCTTTCGTTTCTTGAACGGTCCTTGTGCTGAAACGAGAAAAAAACCGAAAATAAATATTTTTGTGAAACAAAATTCTCAATAGCACTAATTCGTTAACTTTTTTATAGAATAATATTCATAACGCCATAAATCATACTATGATGAGTTAGATATACACAATTCACAATTAGATAAACCTTCGAGGTGATATAATAGTTTAAAAATGATTGAATACAGGAAATCTTTGATATGTTTGTGACATTACATATATAAGATAAATAAAATGATATTCGGAAACTATGATTGAAATAACTTTGAAAATTATTATTTTGGGGTAAATTGAGAAAAAACAGTGATACAACATTAGTATGTGCTATTTTGAGTTGAATTTCAAATTCAAAAGTAGAAAAAGTATGAATTCAAAAACAAACTACAGCAATTTGGAAAACAATTATATATATTTGAAGATAACCCATAAACGTATCAGATGTGTAAAAACCTTTGATGTTTATTCTAAAAACGGTTTCACGTTAAAATATCATTTCCATAAAGACACGGTTGAAGACACGCGTGTCGTAAATACACTTCTGAAGAAGCTACTATATAGCGAAACACGTGTTGCGTTTTTGTAAAAGGGTTTAGTGAAAATCTAGCAACAAAGAGTTTCTTGTAAACTTCTAGACATGAAGAAACTGTTATTATATTATTTTTATGTGTGAAATATCCAGAATAATGTAATATCAAACGATGAAAAAATTGAGGCTAAGCATCTTTTACAGGGTTTTGCAATAAAACTGTTTGATCGATTGAAATGATCATAAATCGTTGTTTATGATAATTGCTGTCAACATCAATATTTTGATAGGTGTGGCAACGAAAACGAAGCATTTCGAATATTTTCATCTGTTAAAAAAAATGCAAAAACAACCCGATTTTTAATTCGAGGGAAACATATTTCTATCTTAACCTTAATTGCAGTATCTTCTCGATCTTGGTGACCGTCACCCTTAAAACTTGAATAGCAAAGGAGTAAGTATGACATATCATCAAAAATATAATTTTATGAGAAATTCATCATCATTCATATCATTCAAATCATTCATTTATATCATTTATTCATATTCATATCATTTATATCATATCATTCACATCATTTATTCATATTCATATCATTCATCATTCATATCATCAAAAATATAATTCTATGAGAAATTCATCCAGGAGAGAAGTGTCGCTACCATCTTCAGGTGGTTGTTCACTAGGCGCCCTCTTACGGGAAAAACTACTGTTCAATTTGTAAATGTGAACAAGTCAGAAATTGAAAAATATTTACATTGTATCAACCCATAGTGAATATTATCTTCTGAGAAGTATGTTCTCTGCAGCTTCATCTGCTGTTATGTGTTTTTGAAATTCATTTGTCAATTTTTGGAGAATCCATTACTCAAAATATAGTTATTGTTTCTATTGAATTTATGACACAGACTAGGATAAATGATGTATTACCATATAATAAATGTCCCCTGTTATTAGAAACAACGGATCGGTATTGTTATGTGGCCATCAAAATATTATTTATGATGAGTGAAAGAGAAAAGTTAATTTACATAAAGAATCAGCAGTGTACCATTGTGAAGTTTAGTGGAGTAACTGTATAAAAAATCCTACTTATGGTACGCACAAAAATATGATTTGAAGTATCAGAAATTCAAAATATTTTTGCTGAAAGAACGAATACTTTGGCCACTTTTTTTAATTTTTCGAGTTACAGAATGGAAATGTCGTAAAATAATGCAAAAGTAATTATATAGAAGGTTTCTATTGAGCCACTACTGAAAGTTGAGAAGGTTTCTCAACTGAAACTGTTCTTATCTGAGTTCGCCTTGTTGAAGAATGAAGGCTCACGAATGCTTCTGAAAGAAATCAACTATTTAAGTGACTGAGAAGTGTTCTTGATAAGATAAAAATATAGGTATCTAATTCATTCACATATGAAGTATAAATCTAAAGAATTGTCGACACGTTTTTAAGAATAGGTATAACGGTCTCAAATCAATGAAAAACTGATATTACCGTATTATCAACTTTTTTGCCAACCTTGTATATCTGAATTAATCAAAAGGTAATTGCGCCTATTCTCAACAAAAATGCATCGCAAGGACGTTTGTAGATCCAGTTCGAGATAAAAAATCTAAAGTGAACGGAAAACTTTCTCGTTTATAAAGCTCCTAGCCAGACGGAACACAGCTAATAGCTGTAGATTTCGTGTTTTTTGTTTCTTTCGATAATGTACTGCTTAAGATGATACGGTTTTTTGAAATTCGTTATATAACTTGGTTTACAAAGAACATTATCTTCTGCTATATAGCCAGAGCTTTCAGGGGAAAAAAACTTTGGTTGATAAACAATTATCCTTATTTGAAACATATAAGCTGTGAAAAGAGAAATGAAAATTTCTATGTTTTTCACCACTTTTATTTGTAACTAACGTTACTGCAGTTTCGTCCTACATGGACATTCTCAAACTTATACAATAAATTATTGTATTTTTCTCATTATGATCTCCTACCACATAGTAACGGTTACATCCATCAATTTACTCATATAAGCTGTATTTGGGTTCGATATTTGAACGGTTTTCGAACTGTAAATGTGCTGGATAACTATTTTGAACCGTCCTAGAATCGTTCGAATAGCGAACTCTCATATAGGAACTTATAAACAATAACATTGATAACCTGTTCAAACTTTGAAATTGGCCGATTCACGACGAAAATCCATTGAAAGATTTTCACAAAACAGTTCACAAATAGCTTACTCTGGCTTATTGAACATATAGAGTTCATCTTGAAAACGTATCACCCTCTATATTTCGGTCCCTGTAAAAAATTTAAAAATATGTCAAACTTATTTTCAAGGAAGACATTTCATGAGCTAGTTTTCAATTAAATTACATCAACTCTCTAGCAGAAGCGGACACAATCATTGAAATTTCAAGTGGATGTTATAATACCATATTTTGAAGATCGTTCAG
Organism: Leptinotarsa defecta; assembly: GCA_015342085.1. NCBI lineage: Eukaryota > Metazoa > Arthropoda > Insecta > Coleoptera > Chrysomelidae > Leptinotarsa > Leptinotarsa defecta. The sequence goes on from WOGO01001358.1 coordinate 12,700, forward strand.
CTACCTTTTCAAAAATACCACATATTTGACCTTTCTTGTTAGTAGTTCACGGCAAATCTAGTGAAAATTGTAATTAAGTTTAGGTATTTTTTCTTTTAATATCCAATAATATAATAAAAAAGAATAATAGTTTGTTGAAAATCATTATTAGAAAGAATGTAAGTTACCTAAACTAGTACTTATGTATGGTGACTACGAATGACAAGTTAGTTCAAAAGTTGTCAAAAAATGAAAAAATGAATGTCATCAGTTTCGTTATACTACCTATTTTTCCACATTTAACAAGTCAATACAATCCAATACCTCACGAAGACGTCATCTATTGGATCGACACAAATTCATCCTTTCAAATTGCATTTTTTTTTAAATAATAATAATGTATATTTTTGCAAACTAAAAAATTCAAATCATTTCACAGATTCAGTTTACAAAAAAAAAAGAAAAAAAATCAACTCAATTGTGCGGCTTAGTTCTTTCCTGTTCATAAAAGAGGACATATGCCTCCTCACTCACAAGCGATTTTGGTGAAATTGGACACACGTGTGACTCGTTGTATGCATGCCACGTGCCACCATATGGGTGTCTGCAATATGCTGTATAATGCCCGTTTTAAGTAGTCTCACTGTGATTCGAAAGTGCATGCAGATTATAACGACAAGGGGCCACATTGTCTGCTGCATAATTAATCATATATAATTCTTCTTAATAAAATCAATGGCAATATTAAATTTGCCTCCTAATCTTTCCGTTGAAGGGAATCTTCTTTAATGTATGTGTTACTAAAATACGGGGAAACTTTAGGATTGATAGGGACTTTGTGCATTTTCTTCTTCTTTTCAATCGGTCAGTTCTTTGTGGTATGGGGAGAGAAAAATCCCAGAAAGGATCGAAGGTTAGTGATGAGTTTTCACAATGTGTGATTTTCATAGTGGATTTTGATTGACCAACGAAATTGTTTACAAATATCTCAGCCAGGACTCTTAAGCTTTTCCGTTGTTGCTCAGTGTTTCGTCGTTTCGTCAATCTTCGTTAAGATTGGTTTAGGTTTCTCAGTAACTCTATTAAGGTCCTCATGTATACCTTCTGAAAGATAACGAAGGAATTTCTGGGCGTCTTGATGGGCAAAACCCATGAACCGAGGGGCAAATTTTTTAATCTGATTTTTAAAGTAGGCAGCGTTTATTATTCTATCAGATGAATCTAAATTGAATCGTTACAAAATGTTTCACATTTCCACCTGATGTTATTTCAGAATCTTGGAGTACTTTTAAGCGAGTAAGTGTTGAGATGAATGAAATCTGTTGGTTAACAGGGAAAATAAAAGATTTCGAAAAAGAAAAGTTAAAAATTTCCATAATGTGAACGTCACTAGCATTTCATTTATAATGTAATCATCCATAATCATTTTGAATTACTTTCTGTCTTTTTTCAACTCTCATTGTGAATTTCAAAAATGTAAATATACCATGGGCTAGAGGCAAGGCCATTAACATGCCACACAAAAAAATATTCCGGAGTGAAATCCTGGTTGCTCAGATGAAATAGGAATAAAACGTTATTCTTGCCAAGGTAACTAAAAATCGAATGAAAGTTGCAGAGTCACAAACACAAAGGAGAGCATGATAATAACGCATATGTATACCAGACGACTGGACCATATCCTCTTAACGCCCAACCGTACCCAACATCCGCGTACCAGCCCAGCAGCAGATCTAGTTGTCCTTGGCATTTCACTTTTAATAAAGCGTTCCGAAATTGTGGACAATTACAATCTGATTCAGTTCGAATGAAAGGCTTCAAGGTACCGCCAGAGTTTTCAAGAATGGTAGGCATTTAGATTACGAAACTTTATAGATTACCGTCGCCAAATATCTTTCCGTGCGTTAGATGTTGTCGCCCACGTCTGCATACGGGTTGTCCCAGAAGTTTGAAGGTTTGGGGAATATACTAACAGCACTGTTTGAATTCCCATTAACAGGAAACGAATAATTCCTTGAAATCTTGATTTTGATGAAGTTATGAACATTTATAAACTTTTAGGTAGGGATGAAACGAGAAGAATATTTTTGGAATTGGAAATTTTATTTATTTACGGAATGTCCATTACATTGTACAAGTTGATATAAAATTTGCGGTCCTGAATATGTATACCTACAAAACATAATTTCACTACAGAAAAAAGCTATATACATTTATTTTAAATTGTGGTCTTATAAAATATATAAATTTGTTTTGTGTTGCGAATCATTTTAATAAAAAAATCTTAGGTAACTGTTTTCTGACTAACTTTGTATAGAATTTCGGACGGAAAACTTCAGAATGAAAGAGAACGATCATTACACTATCCAGTTAATCCATTTCCATTACTATAATACAAGAATATCAATTTAATTTTCGTTCTTTATTCACATTGAGATTAGTGAATATTATAAATAAAATTGATAATACTATAAATCTGTGGTCGTCAAATTGCTGCCCGTGGCCGGTATTTGTGCGGCCCACGATAAAATAAATTGTTTTAATAGTCAACTACTAATAAACAAAATCAAAATAGATTTTGCGTTCGAATCCGGCGACGGTAACTAACAATAAATAGTCCGTTTCTAAAACGTCGTTTAAAAATTTTTCAAATGGGAAACAAATAATGACAGAAGTAAAAAAGCTTACGCTTTCTGAATCCACCTGTCGCCGCCGTGTTGAAGATATTTCAAAAAATGTGCTTGAGGTAGTAATTGACAAACCGATTCCAGTACGGATATAACTTCTATGTCTCAGTGCTCATTATTTCTTCGGTACTGCACAATGTACGGAATCATAGAAGAAGACTTCTTATAGTAGTAATTACCATGAAGGGTCATACGAGAGGTTGTGATTCTATGGAAGTTCTAAAAGAATTTGTGGAAAAACACAAAATACCTGTAAAAAGTTGATATCAGTGTGTACTGATGGTTGTCCGTCAATGGTGGGTGCAATAAATGGTTTGACTGATTTAATGAAGCTGTGTGAAGACACTTTGGCATGTGAAATTTCGAATAACAAATTGAGAGATGTAAGCATTATAAATGTTATTCGCGCGCGCTAAGTTAATCAAGGAAAATTCAAAGATCTTGAAGAATTACAAGCTAATTATAGCGATGTTATCTTACATACGGTCGTCAGGTGTTTGAGCAAAGGAAAAGTATTAGAATGGTTCTTTCATCAAAAACACACAAAAAAATAATAATTTTTTAACAACCAAGTGGCAAAGAATTCCCTCAACTACAGCAAAATTAATGGTGGACACTTGTATCTTCTTTGACCGATATTACTATGAAATTCAATAGCCTTAAGATCAAATTACAACTAACTAACAAAATAATTCGACAAATAACAAATACAGTGTTGGCATTTGAAGACAAACTGCAATTATACATGAATGAGCTTTTTAAAACTTTTCGAATTTTCTAACTGTTGCTGCTCTGCAATCTGAAGTTTCTATTCCCGATAGTACTGTCTATCAAGATATGATCCTATTTGAAAGAATACTTGTTAGAAATTCAAAATAGATTTTAGGATGTGAGAAAAATTGAGAACTGTTTTATACTTGTGGAAAACCCTTGGCATGTTGAAAACGAATATATGAAATTATTGTGCCAGTTTGGATTTTCTAAAATACAGTTAATGAATAAAATCATGGAACTAAAGCACGACACACATCTGAAAGCTAATTTCATTGAACACCGTGAAAAACAGGAGTGCAATAAATTTTGGAAAAATGCACCTAGCAAGTATAAATCCAAACCAGACTGTGTACAATTTTTCTTCAACATATCTCTGTGAAGCTTCGTTTTCGAAAATGAGTTTCTAGAAAAACAAATACCGCAATCATCTCTCCACTCATTTAGAAGACACAATGAGAACTGCATAGGTATAGTCCAAAAGATGGCAATATATAAGAAATATAATAAAGAAGTTCAATACCATAATTCGTATCTATAAATAGGTATTTATAATTGTGGTGTTGAACTTTTTTAATTATTTCTTATCTACCTATATATGTTTAAAAAATATTTTTTCCAAAAACTATTCTGATGAACAGTGTGTACGAGTACTTTTTTCGATATCAACACTCACGCGAAAGACGTCGCGGGCACGGCTAGTGCGAAATGATCAATAACGAAATGAACTGAATACATATAACTGCGCAAACGCTCTTAGAGTGCCTTCACAATAGGTCGCGCGACTGCCGCGCGACTTCCATACTAAAACGAGAAGCGCGGCTGTCGTGCGACCTAATGTGAAGCGGCTCGGCGCTGACACTTACATTGTTCTGTGTGGCTTCTGGCCAGAAAAGTGTGACGACCGCTGCTATAAATATAATCGTCTTTAATTCTGCATTATATTCTTCATGTGTTGATATTTTATTACAAGTTATAATTAAATTTTCGTATTCCATGTGGTATTCGATCGAATCACTTTTGTAGTTATTGCTAATTGCTCAAGAAAGGTTATGCTCAACAACTTTAGACTGTTGGCACTGAAAGTAACATCATCCTGGGAACGACTAATCAATGATTCCAACTCTCAACTGTGAACTGCCTTATACAGTCCTAATCCCAATCAGAGACCATTGGATCCTCTGAGAGGAGGAAATATGTATACTTCAATAATAATTTTTGTGGTTATTATGTTTGGAACAATTTTGTTTTCAGTTATGGATAGTTATCTGATGAAAAAAAAATTGGATTGCAATAGTTTTATCCTACAAAATAAATTTATAACAGAACAGAAACATATATAGGCAAAATTCATAATTAGAAATGTTACTAACAAGTTAGATAACTCCTAGGAGGAGGAGGATAATCTAGGAGGCTTACTTGAAGGTCACTGTCGTCTGAATCATTTCATGAAGAGACTTGGGCTCTCGGAATTTCCGCTGTAATATCTCTGATTGGAAGATGCCGGAACAGTAGAGCACAAACGGGCCCGATCTCCGCTGGGGACCGAATTAGGTTTTTAATGGACTTTTATGAAAGCCCGCTTAAAGATCACCTAATTCATCTACTAAAGACGACAACTTGGGTGGTGAAACACTTGTAGACAAGAAAAGTGTTGCAGTTCTGGTGATTGGTAACACTATCTGTTTTGGATGGAAGATCACCTCCTTCCTTAAGGAGCTGTACTTTCGCAAATTGCAGTGGAGAGTCCAATAGACGTATTTACTTTGAACCTAACTTGTTGGATTATCGATTCGTCCTAGATAATGCTGCATTTGATTTCAATTATTCAGACTCATATGGCATAGCAGTTTTTTACGACGGTGGGTAGGATTTATTCATCAATAATTCCATTTTGTGTCTACTTTGGTAATCACAAAAAAATTGTGATGAACATGAAGAGATCTCAAAAGTAACAAATAATATGAATAGTAATTAACGAGATAGTAACCAGATATGGCAAATTTAGAATTATTATTGTCGATTAAAAACGAAAAAACCAGATACTATCAAAAACATAACTCAGTTCAAAGTGAGGTATAACATATTCCTTTCAATGGTGAATTTCAGAAATGCAGTTTTCCTTTGCCACTAATAAATAACTGCCTAATGAAATACAGAACTTCAAATCCGGTATTTCGGAACAGTGCTTGTTTCAAACCTATGTTTTACCCGTTATGTTGTTGCAATGTTTTTTTAATATATATTCAATATATCTGATGATTAATATATATATATATATATATATATATATATATAT
>WOGO01001359.1:0-18433 GCA_015342085.1 Leptinotarsa defecta
GGTAAGGAAATGTGAGAGGTGAAATTTTCAGAAAAATCATGCTTTGCGTTTTCCAGAAACGTCTAACCTACCATCGACCGTGAGTCACACTGTATAATAATAATATTTCAGTGAAATCTTCTCAGTATTTGTTGATACTTTAAAATCATACCCATATTATTATTATTTGTTTTTATTAGAAGTAACGTGGTGATGAAATTTTTAGTGATTCGAAATCCAACCTGTAACTCAGCTCAGTCAACAATAATTGCGATATAACAGTACCTGATCCACTGATACTACTATTGGCTATCTCGGAAATGATATGCCCTAGAAGAGTGGTTGAATGAAACGAAAGTTACTTTCTGAAGATGCAACAAAATTGATATTCTCCGTTTTTGAGATATTTGCAGAAAACTGAAAACAGCAGATTTCGCTTTATCGAATAATATCAAAATGTGGTGAGGGATTTTGTGTAATTGATGACTTGTTCATTTTGTGGAAATTCCTAATCACTTCAATGAAATTAATGAAAACACTTTTGTCTAATTTTCACTAGTTATTTCGTTTTTACGACCGGTTTCGGGTTTCATCCCATTATCAAGTATAAAAACAAACTAGTTACTTGATAATGGGATGAAAACCCAAAACCGGTCGTTAAAATAAAAAAAACTAGTGGCAATAAGACAAAATGTGATGAACGTACAAAAAATAAAAGGTCTGAATTGTGGAATTAGATTTCTTAACCGAGAAATACTCGTGAAATCCAACTTAGCTGTCACCAGTGTAATAAATGCTCCTTTCTGGTTTATGTATTCTTTTTAAATTAATTTTGGCAGTTGCTGTCATCAGATGCGGATTTCTCCACATCAAATTTTGGATGTTAGGTAATTCCGAAAGAGACTTGAATTCATCCTTCTGCACAAAGAGGAGGTCTTTTTGAAACCTGATAATTTGGTATACATACTTATAGTTCTCTCTCAATATATGGTTCCAGAACGATGCCGAATATGCTCTATCTGAATTTCAGTCTTAGTTAAAATACTTTTCACTTACTATTCTTTTCTCGATAGATAGACTATATCTATAGATATACTAAAAAGTCTATCTTTACTTAACTTCCTTTTACTCTACGAGGATGGTATTTTTCTCAGTCGAAGAGAAAATGAAAGTCTGAGGTTTCAAATATAAGGAAAATGATTAAATGAAAAACTCCATGGAGAAACAGAAAAACAACGTGTAAAATCATAAAAAAATGTTAAATTCTATAAAATGAAAAATACCGCAGATTTGACTGTGCTATTTACTATTGATTTAACCTCTTAAACAACTATAAACACACCAACTCATTACAAAATACTTTCAGTTTTACTTTTACTTTAGGGAGAGTGGTGTATAACCTTAAATTTTATTTCTTCTTTAATGGTAATCTGAACTCAAGCTGAACAACTCAAACTAGAAAGACAACAATCAATAAAATTTTTGCAAATAGAAGTGAACTCAGACAAAATAATATGTGAACTCTCTCTCAATATCAACTGGTTAGTATATAAAAAAACACTCACGTAACTCCTCTTTGGTGGTGTAGAATACAATACCTTCAGTATCCTTTTCACTCGTTCATTATATTCAGAATTATCTTTTCCCTAAATGAGTATATCGTCGATAAAGTTTACTGTTCCTTTGCATGTTTGCAAAATCCTTTTCAATATTTTCTCGAATATTTCCGGTGCGCAAGATATCTCGAACACAAGTCTTTTGTACCTGAAAAGGCCTTTATTGGTGATGAATGTCATGTCATGTACCTGGATGTTTGGACATTTCCAGCTGGTGAAATGCATTCTTGATGTTTAGCCTGGTGAACAATGTTGCTTCTCTGAAATGTGGCAGTAAGGTATCCATTGTTGGTGGAGAATGATTTTCTCGTAGGATGGCTTCATTTGCTCGTCTCATATCTATACATATTCTAATTTCCCCATTCTCTTTGAGAATCGGGACCACTGGAGAAAACTATTTAGCTGGTTCATTCCTATGATGTCTGAATCTGTCAGTTTCTGGAGTTTCTCCTCTACTCTGAATTCTAAGGGAATCGGTATCCTTCGATATGGCTGACGTACCGGTTTCACTGTATGAACAACATTTTTAAATGAATATTATTGGAGTTTTTTCCTACACACCAAATCGTTATTTCAACACCTCGACATGCGTTTCGATCACCAAGTGAATAGCGTTAACTTTCAAACCAATTTTAAGGACTCCAGTATATTACTCTTACTTCCAGAGTCAATCAGCATATCATTGGCAATTCCCCAATGTTACACGCCATAACACAACTTCTTCCTCCCTCGCAGTATTTTTTGGAGAGTTGTCGGATATGTTTCTCCTGATATTCGCTGGCCTACTGTGACCTGATAAATTGTTATGTTGGCATTTCTTTGGATTCGTTCGACAGTAATATTGATAATACCCTTTGTACCCGCATTTACTACATGATTTCAACCTAGCAGAACACTTTACAGAATCTGAAGGATGATTTCCGCCACAACGGGAACATCCTTTCGAGCGAGAAATGTGGTTTACCTCCACCATCTTTGATTTGAAGTTAACAAAATCTTCCAACTGCCTATTAACAGTTTCCAGAGCGTTGACTTCTGCAATTATTCCATTGAGATTTATTGCATCACCAGTGGCAAGGACTTTTTTCCTGAGTTCTACCGATGTGCATTTTTCTAAAATTTGATCTATCATGTGTTCATCCACATTAGTAAATTAACACTTAGCTGCTTGGTTTCTAAGTCGAACCAAAACTTTTTCAAACTTTTCCCATTGATCTTGCTTTGTCAGACGGAAAAATGACGTTCATAAATTTTTGAATGCTTTGGATAGAAGTACTCGTTCAATTTATCAACTGCTACTTTGTACACATCCACTTTTGTATCATCACTGGGTTGGATATGTGCTCCCGGGAGGTTGTAATACACCTCCTGTAGTGTGGGTTTCAGCGCAATGAAGGAGGGTTGCTCTCTTCTTTGTTGCATTTTTGATGGCATTTTCGCCAACAGAAGCAGGATCGCCTTCACATTCAAAAGATTGAATTGTCATAAGGTTTGCCATGTTGTGGGTCACAAAGCCCTGTGGATAAATTCCACTTTTACAGTTTAAACATTATCTAACAATGCTCATACAGGCCAATACCTCCTAAAGTTTGACTAGTTTATCCTTGCTTTTTCAACACATTATAGCACCATTTTGTTATGTCTATAGACCGATAATTAACATTGAATGAAAATGAAAATGAAATTAAATGAAAATGAAATTATTTCTCAGATTTCCTTGCTAGCATGGATGTCTTTACGATGTCAGTTGAGACACATTGGCATTTAAGAATCTTAAGAGAATAGGACACTATGAGAGATTACAGGATAAGGAATAAATGAGATAATTATATAGCTAAGGAAACAAATAAAATCTATCCCAATCCATACTTTACAAAGGATTTGCCGGTTGTTAGTTTTTTAAGTGTCTCAAGTGGGAGTATTCCAGTATACATACATATTAAAATACTGAATGTTTCACAATTATTTCATTGGTATTGATTTTTCGATCTCCGAGAAGGCTTTGGCTTGATGCGTAGTTTTTTTTGCCTTTTTGACATCTTGTGTGTCAATTATCCTAATTCAACACTGTTTCATGATTCACTTATTTTCAATAAAGATCATACGGATTATATTGCCTGCATGTCTTAGCATTAGTTATTCAGGCATAAATGCTCGGATGAAATATCGTTTCGCTTACTTTTTATGTTGAAAGATATACAAATAATCCTCGTTGCTACTTGTAGAATAGTCAATGGTAAACAATAAATAAATACTTTACTAACTATACTGCTTTATTCGGTTATCTGTACAGAACTGAGCTCTCTCCGATCCAGACAGTGAATACTAATGGTATGCATATACTACAGGTGGTTCATGGTCAACCATAGGTTTTGTTGACCTGGTGTGTCTTCAACACTAACACTTTTATTTTATACTTTCCAGTACCCAATACCGGCCTACAATTTCGCTACTAATTTTCCTTAAATTTCGCACCCCGCGCTTAGAAACGAAATAACTTCCCTATTCAGGCCACTATCCTCAGCCTCAAAGGCTGCAGATAATGGCCTGAATAGGGCAGTTATATCTGACTGTGTATCTTTTCAAAACACGCCGATGAATAGTGTTTATATAAACACTCTCGGTCTTACCATAATTTCACATTGTATGAAAGACAGATCCGACTTTTAAAAAGTTCTGAATTAGAGAAATCTGTCTCTTACCAAAGCTAGAATGTATATTACCATACATAGCTTTCGCTAGGTATTACAAAAAGTGTTTTCATTAATTTCTTTTGTTTCATGTATGTCATGATCTGATTGGATCAAATGTTCAATGCAATGTTTCGTTCGTTGACATCCATCAATATAATTTTTTTAATATGGTGCTGTACATTTTTTCATGATTCAAAAAGTCTGCATTGATTGATGAATCACAACACAATGCGTTTCTCGACTTTTCTTGTCAAAAATTCGTCATCAATATCGTCGCTTCAAAACCTTCTCGCCCCTGTGAATGAAGGAACTATAACTCAGAAACAATGTTTCATTCAAACAGTCAGAGTCAATATACCTATTGAGGAAAGTTAGTTCATTTGTGAAATTCCAATACAAAAATCTACAACAATTTTATTTGCAATATGTATTACATAATCGATGTGAAATTAATAAAAACGAAATTATGAAATACATTCAGATACTGTCTCAATATCAATCAATAAGGTAACCATTCACGTTCAAGGTTGAGGTGAGAAAGTCAGTTTACCCAAGGAAAGCGAACGCGAACCGATGTACACTATAAATTCATTATACCATCCGTGACAACACAGTCTTCAATTATTTTGAATCCAAGAATAAAATTTACTAATTGACAAAAATCAACCTTCAAAATCAGCTGTTACTTTATATCGCATTGCAATGAAAATTAACATTTTATCGCTGCTGATGACACATTCACCAAACAAACATACAATGTGGTATTCACTATTCGTATAAACGCTTCATTGCCACTTCGTATAGTTACAGCACGCATAACAAGGAGGAGTTGAAAAGTTCTTCGATAACATCTCATATTCAAGTCTAAAAGTACTACAATCCCTCAGTTACTTTTAAATGAGCACCAGAGAATAATAAAAAATTCAAGAGAAAATAGAAAATTCGCTGTCGTTCATTTTAATGAGGAAATCAATAAAAGTAATATCAGTGGAAACAAAATCAAGCGATTGTTCAAAATGACCTGCACCTAGTTCCATACAATAATACAGTCTACTTTTGAAAGCATTCCGTACATTATTCAAGATGTCCGGTAGCAGCAATCGGCATTCCCGAAGAATTCTCTGTCGCAGGTCTTCTAGCTTTGTAGGTTTAGTAGAGTACACTTCCGATTTCAGGTATCCCCACAGAAAGAAGTCCATCGGTGTGAGATCAGGTGATCTAGCTGGTCACTCCACTGGACCCCTTCTGCCGATCCAACGCAGTTGAGATTTGAGTATGTGTCTCTATTGAGATTACTTTCAATGAAGAATGGTCCAACAATATGATAATCAAGAATACCGGCCCAGGCATTCAATTTTTGTGGAGTTTGGGAATTTGTTTCCATCACCAAAATAGAATTCACATCGCTCCAGTAACGACAATGTCTATCCACTTCACCATTCAACATTAAAGAACTTTCGTCTGAAATTTCTGCTGATAAAGCTACTGTGTTAGTGAAACATGTCGTGATATATTTTCCAAATAAAGTTTGTGGAGTTTGAATCGTGAGGTGTAGTTTATGAAATTACTATGGATCTTCATCAAGTAACGACCGAATCAATCAGAAAACGTGTGACGCCTAACACGGGTTGGACGATAGCAAATTCAAGCCACAAGCTGAACCATCGACTAACACGGCGATCGATTGAGTGAGTGGACGAAGCACTCACGTCGAACCGACATGCCACCGACCTACCTCCATTCTAATTTCATTTATTCTTTTATAGATTGCGAAACATAGTAGAATCATATTAGACCATGGAAGTCCGAACTAATAAAATTAACCATGAAACAGTGTCAACTACTCTCAAACAACGATGACTATTGTCTATATTCACTCGAAACTTTTTGCATTGTTGGAAAGAACATTGACTATTTTCATAAATACTTTGCATTACGCCCTTCTGTTATCAATTATCAACGTTTTTTTTTTCTGAAATACTCAAATTATAAATGCATGGACAAAATGGTTTATACTTTCGCGGCTGAGGTTTTCAGTGTCACTATTTTTCGAATTTGAAAGCCGTGGATTTTTGGAATTTCTTCCTGACGTTTCGCTGGTGCGAGTGGCTAGCCATGACGGTTGAACCTCTGAAGAAGCTAGCCACTCGCGCCAGCGAACCGTCTGGAAGAAATTCCAAAAATTCACTGCTTTCAAACTCGAAAAACAGTGACACTATAAATCCATTGCCAACCCAGTTGGTACAAACACGTTTGGGAAAATGCCCTGTTTCAGAAACTCTTCTGCTTCTTTGCTAGCAGAATCAGGAGCAAATATAACGGATATTAAGAAGCACGTAGGATGGAAGTCTACAACAGTAGATGAGGGTTACATCTATCAATCTATTTCTCATAAAAAGGTTATTCACGAAAGAATAATCTCAACAGCTAGTTCCAACGTTACAACATCGTCCTCTTCACTTCAAGAAATAAATATTAATGCCTATGAAATTGTCTACTCAGCTAGTTTAAATATATTACAAGGCTCTTTAACATCGCAAGGTAACAATATCAGCACAGGTTCTAATTGTACTTTTCATATTAATATTCGTATATATTTATATTTGCAACAGAATTTAATTGTATCTATATCTATTTTTCATGATAAAACTTCTTTGAAAATTGAATAATTATGTTTTGTTTATTGCTATTTGGTCGAAAAAAATCGTGTTAAAAATACTTCTAATCACTAGTGTTAAAATAATTTTTAACACGCTACTTTGTAAACATCATCTTTTAACACTTTTGACAACCTTTAAAAATGTCATCTTCAATGAAAATTGTACAAAAATATTTTCAACACGCGGCTTCGTGAATATCATCTTCTAATACTCTTGACAACCACTAAAAATGTCACTTTTAATGACAGTTGTACAAAAAATATTTTACAATTAGAATAGAATATACGACTATGAGAAAAACGATTGAAGAAACCAGTCTTTGCGTAAGAAAGTAGAAATACTTTGACTGCCATGAGTAATATCAGGCCGAGTCTATTAGAAAGGAGATACATGATTTAGCAAACTTGTATCTTGCTTTGCAAAAAAGTATTATGGTGGTGTGTATGATACTGGTCTATCTCCGATTTCACGGCAAAGCGTTCATGATAATTTTTTATTATTCTTCAGGTCCACTCATGAAAACTGAATTGAATTATGACTGATTAAACTTGTATAAAACTGTGGAATTAGCCGAAATGAAAGCAATTTTTTACAGCTATACTGTTTGGAATCCGAAATTTGTTTGAAATATGCTGTCAGCCCCTCACAAACGATAATTTTCCAAAGTCACAGCTTGTACGACCTAAATATTAACGAGGTCCTTTGTCCTAGCGTCCGGCCTCGCGGCTTCAACCACCATTTCACCTAACGGTGAAAGTTTTGTGGAATATGTAAAATGTTTTTGAAATTATCCTTCAACAAATTGATTCTCATAAAAAAACCTTCATGCAATTAGACATTTTTGATAACTTTTGGCAACTGTGACGGAACTGTTGGGATAGTTCTTCCGCATTCCAAAAACTAAATCATATTCCCATTTTATAGAGTTGTGAGGCAGGATGAAACCGTAGAATTGAATTCATTACTTATCGTTAGGAAAGTTTAGAAAATCAAGGTTTTCGGATGCATGAAGCTAGTTACAGAACTGAAGACAATTCAGTATGCGTTCATAATAGTTACACTCAACTTCAATAAGGACATTTCGAGCTAAAATACTTCTTCGTTATATTTGCTGCTTCTCCATTTACCCTAAAAACATAATTTTTATTTCTGATCACGTTTATTAGAAATCATTTGAAATGAAATGTAGCCAAACGACGGGGCCAGGGAAAAACGTTCGGGAAAAATGTTCATTATTTGAGTTGATGATGGTATTAAAACCAATTCGGACAGAACTTTAGATCATATATTGGGTTCAGGGGAGAAAACGATAAGATCACCTGAATAATGGTGATTGAAGTTTTTATGTCCAGATGAAGGAACGTTTAGGTCCGGAAGGGCCTGAGAAAAGAACCGCAATGTCCACGATGCAAGGTTTCTCCTCAAATGGTACACAGTTTCAACTCGATGATTAGCGTGAAGTGTAAATGAATAGCATAGTAACGCAGTCATCTTTCACCACCGTAAACTGTGGAGAAGATGTACAGTTTCAAATATAGACATAGTACTTATCCGAAATGTACAGAAAAACAAGCCCCATGCGAATGAGAACTATTAGAGTGGTCATAATTGTCAAAGACCGAAGTTCATTTCGCACAAGAATTCATATTTCGGTGCGTTCATTGAGTCTTCTATTCAAGAAAACGTAAAAAACAAAACAAGAAATAGAAAGGCATCACTGTGACGACAACGTTGTCCCCTTCGTATTCTTGCCCAATTGCAATTAAGCTGGATAAATAGAGATCTGCAACATCTAAAGCAGTTTTTGCAAAGGGCGAATTCAAGAAATTCCTACTCAAACTCACAAGCAGACATAGATGATCAAGATGGGAATGAGGATGAATACATATGACCTGCCAGTAGATAATGAAGAACCAAACGACTAGGAAAGAGATATGTTGTTGTCCATGGGATTTCTGGAAATTTCCTATCAATATAAACATTGTTTAATTTTTGTTCAATTGTTCTATATGTACTTGTATTTTATTTCATTGTTATTTCATTTCAGGTTTCTTTGATTGATATGATAGTCATTTTCAGCTATTATTTTTTAATTCTTCTTCCTTAATTAGCTTTTTCAGCGATTTCAAATCATTTTATATAACATCAGACAATGGAAGTTCGATCTGATGAAATTCAATATAAACATTATTTTGTGAGAATTTCAATTTTTCCCCAGTCTATGCGATAAACAGTTTTCGAACATGATTGTTATTTTTTTTAATCACAACCTAAATTTTACTAGCTTTTAGATAGTGAACTTTATTTTTCTGGACATTAACATTTTCCCCTGGACCCGTGAAACATTTTCAATATATCCAATAGTTTTCTTACATTACAATCATTCTGTGCAGTATAGGTTATTTTTCTATTTAGTACATTTACAGTACATTTAGTACAATTGATTACAGGTGAACATCATATTCCATGTTGCCGCCACAGTACGATTTGATGAAAAACTCAAAACTGCTGTTGCCATCAACGTTAGAGCATCTCAAGAAATGCTTCTTTTGGCCCACCAAATGCCAAAACTCAAGTCTTATATACATGTTTCAACAGCTTTTTCAAATTGTACGTCAAAGATAATAGAAGAAAAGTTTCAGCCCACGTCGATAGATTACAAGACTTTGATTATTATGTCGGAGACTTTATCCGATAAAATGATGGACAGTCTGACACCAATGTGAGTATGAATGTTGAGTTATTTATTGAATAGTATTTATTAAAGGATAAGTCCACTGTTACTATTGGATTTTATCGGTATAATTTTTTACATCCTTTGATCGAAAACTTATAACTGAATTATTGCAGTTTCTAATTACCCAATCTACATTCTGAGATCTGCCTTTTTTGCATTGGAAAAAATCACTGGGGAACACATATTTCTTTTCCTTGGTAAAAGTACCCATCATTGTCGTCAGGTGTGTTTACATTTCGATTGAAAATTCATTTTGAGGATTTTGAAACGTAACGTTACAATCTCATCTAACTATCTGAAGTCTTTCAAGACTCTTCAAACTATAACTTAATAGTATTTAAAATACACACCTCAATGTGAGATTTCCATTTGAAAGTTAACAAAACCGCGACTCGTGTTTCGGGCGTACTCTTACCATCTGACCTGAGAGACCACTCACCATACAAACTAATCGGCTTCGTTAAAAAGCTGGATTCATTTGGTTGATTGTGAATAGGTGTGAGCCATAATAAACCCTTGCGGGTTGCGTGATACTTCGCTATACACTAGCATCTTTGGGCGTAACAATAGTGACGCCCGAAACACGTGTCGTGGTTTTGTAAACTTTCATGTGGAAATCTCACATTGAGGTGTGTATTTTGAATACTATTAAGTTATAGTTTGAAGAGTCTTGAAAGAATTCAGATAGGAAGATGAGATTATAACGTTACGTTTCAAAATCCTAAAAAAGAATTTTCAATCGAAATGTAAACACACCTGATGACAGTGATGGGTTCACCAGTGATTTTTTCCAGTTTGAAAAAGGCAGATCTCAGAATGTAGATAGGCTAATTAAAAACTACAATAATTCAGTTTAGTGGAAAATAATTCCACTGAAATCAAAAGATGAAAAGATATATACCATTCTGATAATTTCCATATTGATTTCAATTCAAGAGCCACCGGTAGACAGCTGTTTCAGCATGTTGGGCATCGTCAGTACCAGGCAGGCGTTCCTCGACTGAAGACAAAATGTGAATAATCAAGAAAAGTACTTGATGACTATAACTGCGTAAACTCAAGCAAGACATAAGTGGAAACACTTATTGGCGTGGTCGGAAAATGAATCCACATGTTTCTAGAAATGATATAAAATCGTAAAAGGATAATGCAGTCAAGCTCTTAAATTGATATTGATATTGGAATGATCAGAATGGTACTTATCTATTTATCTTTTGATTTACATGGAATTATTTTCCAGCATCTTGTAATATGTCGTTATGTCGAAATGGTTGTTTTTTTTAAGGAGGCAAGTAAAGGTAAAATTAGTATTCTTCATTCTATGTTCCGAAAGTCTTGTTTTAGAATTTTTAGATGTACGTCTCTCTCAATGTTTGACTTCACACTTTTTACATGCCAATCTTAGGTGTGATCAGTCTTGTATGCTATGTTTTTGTTATATTCACTTAGTATAGTCTTTCATTTTATTCTGATGTCAGTGCTTCCTAGGTGTCAATGTTATTATTGTCATTAAGTTAAAATAACTCATTACAAACATTTGCGAATTATTCCTTAGCAAATCACTGATAGAACTTGAAATCGATATTACTTCATTATTACCTCTCTACCCTTCATATGTTGTAGAATTAGAGAAATATCGGAATTTTTGTTGCTCTCGTCGACTTCGAGAACTAGAACTCTTCCAATTTTTCAAGTACAAAGTACATTGTTATATTCCATCCGTTTCATTGAGTTTCTTCAGTTGTCCTGTTGAAATTTGATGTATGCTCATTGATTATCTTCTACCTTCAATTCTATAGGATAATAGGACAAACTAAAAAAAGTAGAAGAGACAGTTATCAAATGTATGCAGTTTTGAAATGACTTTTTTTTGAAACATTACATTTTTTCAGCATACTTAATAAATACCCCAATACATATGCCTTTACAAAACAGATTGCAGAAGATGTTGTGAGGCAATGTGGAGCAGGTCTTCCAGTCGGCGTAATGCGACCTTCGATTGGTAAGTACTTGAAAAATACAGGTTAGGCTGACTGACAATGAGTGAAATGGGTCTAGTCTCTTCATGTGACCTAAATATAACAATGTTATTTTGATGGTTTCAGATGGACAAACAGAATTTTTATTCATCATTTTTACAAAGATTTATTTTAAAATTTGTTTAGGTATAACAAGACGCCTTCACAGAGAATAAAATCATTGAGATTCGAAAAAAATCATTGAAACAAATGAATATTATATCAAATTCAATAGAACTTTTGTTCGAATGAGATGAGATGAGTATTATTGGAGTTTTTTCCCAACACCAAATCGTTGTTTTCAACACCTCGACACGTGTTTCGATCACCAAGTGATCATCTTCAAAGAGGAAGATTAAAAATGTTTTAATCTTAATCGTTATTTTTAAAACATTTTTAATCTTCCTCTTTGAAGATGATCACTTGGTGATCGAAACACGTGTAGAGGTGTTAAAAATAACGATTTGGAGTTGAGAAAAAACTCCAGTAATATTCATTACTACACCAAAGGTTCCAAACAGTGCATCATGAGATGAGATGTTCGTTGTTGAATGTTTCAGATTTGAATTTACATTGTGAAAAAATGTACTGGGTTCGAAATGTTTGAATGAATCAGTCAAAAATAAAGAAATACTATTCAATATATGAGAAAAAATAAATAGTTGATATGAAATATGATAGTAATGTATAAATAAAATGAATTATTATGATGTGATGAAATGAAAAAGCATTGATATGGGTTATTAAAGTCGAATTGACAATAAGTGGAATAATAATAATTTTCAAACAAAATAGAAGAAAGAGATATCAACATCCAAAAGAAACTGTTATTCAGTGCAGCTAAGTACATAAGTTCTTTCCCAAAAATTCATACATCTTTCGATGCCAAAACTTTTTCCATACATTGATTGCCATCATTTCGGTATTTGTTTCTATGTTCTCCATAAATGTAATTCATTTCCTAATGAAACCTGAACTGTAATGTATCCATAGCAGGTAAAGTTTGTATCTACTTCAGATATCAGGTCAATAGCGAGATGCGCCATAGTATGGTGTTAATAGATTCATAATCTATGGAAGAAAAAATGAAATAAAAGAATGAATACTGAACACTGGGTGCAAAATTCAAAAACATAATAAGAACCCTGGTTTGTGAAGAAAACAAATCGTAACTTCGAATGAAAGTGACTAAATGTATTTTTTTTTTGATAAATCCAATACTTTATCCAATTTTCATTTTTGCTTCCACATATTTCAAATCTGTTAATGGATGTCCTCACCTGTCACATTCACCAAGAAACACTGTCAACTACATTCAAAAATAAAAATGTTCTCCTGTAATTCTCCAATAATACGTTATCTGAGCAAGCTCTCCCCGAGATAGTTCATAAAAGTTAAAAAATGATTCACCTCATGAAGGTGGAATCTCATATTCATTTTTGAATTTGTATTCTGTTTAATCTTGAATGAGAGCGTGATTATGGAAAATCTTTTACTCAAAGAGATCCAATATATAAAAATCTTGTGTCATGGTTTTTGTTATAGCATTTCTTCGACATAGATTGACCGAATTTCATAATTTTTGTGTGTTATTTTGGTAGGTATGAGAATAAGTCGTAAAGCATATTTCACCCGCTAGGTGATTAGGGTGTCTCTATAAAAAATTACGTATTTTTGTATATTCATTTCATATGGTATCAAATTTGATACCCTTTGGAAATAATTCATATGACAGTACAATATTTACCAACTCAACTCGTAGTAAATGAAAGTCAAATCAAAAACATGATGAAATGTTTGAAAACAATACCAGTTCACATGAAGTTTGGGTTTTAATTGTCATGTTTTATTGAAAAACTTATTTCAAAAACGTTGCCAATCATTCATATATGTGTTGTTCAGTTATGTAAAATTGATTCCCCTGAGTTTTCATAAGCATAAACAGTTTATGCCTGAGGAAGCTATTGTATAGCGAAACACGTGTAGCGGTTTTTATAAAACCCTTTTAAAGTGAAAATCACACAATAAACTATATTGATTAGTTTTTTGATATGGATATCAAGTATCGTCCAGTTCTATTCAATTATGATTATTTTCACGATGAAGAATTTATTATCAATACGTGATTCACTCCATAGTAAGTTTCTCCAGTTGGACTGAGAGATTCAGTTGAACTAACAAGTCTAATTGAAGGAACTTCTATGCAGTGAATCGCGTATTGAAAATAAACTCTATATTGTGAAACTTTGTTGTTATTATCATGAATAGTGTTGTTGTTTTAAGTTCAGTAAATTCAGAATTTATTAATAATTGTGAAATTGGTCAATGTACTATTTTTCTCCAGTTGTTTCTACCTACAAGGAACCCATCAGAGCGTGGATCAACAACATGTATGGAGCAACAGGAGTCGTGACTGGCGCTGGTGTGGGACTTGTGAGAACTTTGCATTGTGATCCTGATAGTAATGCCAATATAATACCTGTAGATATGTGTGTCAATTCCATGATTTCTACGGCATGGGACGTTTGCAAACAGTTTCAAGAAGCCAAGCAACAAGGAAAAAATTTTGAAATACCCATTTACAATTACGAATCCAGCTGTAGTAAGGTAAGTTTTTCATCCAAATTTATAAAACAGATATAATCTTATGTAACGTCCATCGTGTAGAATTGAAACCTTTGGCATGTTATAAATTCAACTAAATACCTTATCTCATATACCAATAGACTGTGTAACTCTCACCGAGAAGAATATCATAATTCTGCTGTGTGAAATGAGTATTATTGTTGGAACCATTTTGACTACCAGACATTTCTATACAGAAATAAGTTGATTCTGCTTTTTTGAAATTGAAAAATGATTATGTCAAATCATTGAAAAATTACTATTGTGACTCAGATATGTCTAGTAGAATTGAACAAAAATGTTGTTATATAAACTTCGTGTCAGCAATATCATCATCAATATTCTTCGCATTCTCACAATTATTTTTTTGCAGCCAATTACCTGGAGATATTTCATGGATTCATCCATTCGATACGGAATGAATACCCCAACTGTTAAAGCAATTTGGTACTTCAGTTTAGGATTGCAGAAATATTACATTCCTTACCTCATCAGTATATTCTTTCTTCATACGTTACCTGCTGCCTTCATAGATGGAATACTTTTACTCTTAGGAAAATCACCAAAGTATGTATATTTTCAAATAACGCACTGGAAGAAATGAAACGGCTTTTAGGAAAAATGTCAAATGGTCGGTCTAATATTTTCTAAACTTAAATTGTGACACCATAAATATGATTTTCATGATACACAGGCCTACAAGATTCTTTTTTCAACTTTGGTCTCACAAAAAAACCCCTTTCATCTTTTGAACGTGACATATTGGGTTGAATAAATTCTCTCAAGAAGGTGTAACATTTGATACTTTTCCTCAAAAAAAATATGTGTTCAGTCACTCGTTGATTTTCCACAGATAGAAGAGAAAATCTTGTGACACTTTATTGGAAATTCAATTTTGTTCTATATCCTGGTTCATTTGAAAAATCTTTCGTTTTCAATAATATTCAAACGAACTATAAAAATCATTATTTTAATAGGAACTCAATTCAAAACCCACCTCATTTCATTTCAATGGATATCCGAAAAGTATTTCGTTTTATCTAACAAAATGATGGTGTTTTGTTTGATGATGGAGAAGAAGTGAAATAGAATAGGTAATAGGTGTGGATCTCGTTCAACTTTGAATTTGCAAGTCTCTAGTTTTTTGTATATTTACTTATTACGATACGGTCTATGGCTCTTGTCTAACGGCAACATCTACGCAAAAAAACCAGAAAATCCAAAATTATTGTCTCCGTTTCATCTATGATATTAGTAGGCGTCAACTTATCAGTCATAAGCTACGAGAAGCCAGGTGGCTAAATATAAAATCTCGTCGAAAACTTCACTGCTCCACCTTATATCATAAAATAATTACTACCCAAACTCCCTCCTACCTTTATAGAAAGATTGTGTTCCGCATTGTCGTTCACAATCTTGATATTAGATCGAAGGGTACTATAACACCAGCAATTCACAAATCATTTTCTGAGAGAAGTTTTTCCTATAATATATCGACCACTTACATTGCCATTCGAAATGATTTTAAGAATATGAAACTCTCCTTCTTTCGAAAACATTTGTTTGAATTTATGAAATCCCCTGATATCTAGAAATCGATTATTTGAATTAGCACATATATCTATAATTTTACTCAATTTTGATTAGATATTTTGTTCTGCTTGTCCAAAAGTTGAGTGGAAGGCCATCTTTGTGCACTCCAGGTGCTCAAGATGAACTCCGCCTTTTCAGTTTGCATAGGAAATGTTGTGGAGTATTTGATAGATCTTATCCTTTTTGTAATCCTGTGTTCTACTGAATGAAGAATAGTATTATTATTATTTCTCAGAAACGGAATACTATTTCGAACTAGAAATTTATTCACATCTCAGAATAAACATTTGCTTCAAGTGACAGATTTATATGTCAAAAGTACGCAGATGATAACAGCTGTTTCGAATTTTAGATCAATACAATTTGAATTACACTTTCTTGAAATTTTGCGAAGAATATTTTTCTCAATTCCTAAAATTTACATAGATCCAAATCCAATTGGTTCTTTGATGAACTCCGGTTGCCTAACCAATGTACACTTTTATGTAAGCCCAGAAATAATGTTCAAGAGTGGTTTTTCTAGAGACGTAGGGGACCGTAATGAAGGAATACTTCTGGTACGAATAGTTGCCCCAAATATAAACGCTTCATATACTTATTTTTCACTGAAGAGGCGGATCCGAACTACTACAAACAGGTCCCAATCGAATAGTTTTGTTGAGTATGAATGAGGAAAGAATAACCAAGAAAGATGATACAGGATGCAAACTACACTTTATATCAGCAACTTTGATCTTCCTCGATGGTTTCAAAGACCAGTTCAGTCGTTATGTGTGATATACAAGCCCTGAAGAGAGTTTGTGGTGATGGCGATCTTCCACCACCAAGTTGGTGTATGTCTCTCGAAAATCCATTATGTGAGATATTTCTGTCTACTAGTTTCACATCACTGTATTCTCCCCAATATCTCCTTTTGATATGGATTGTTGTAAATGAGAAATTCTAAAATTCCATACCGATAGCATATGTGTGCTCTTTCACCACCCTCAAGAACTGTTCAAGAACCTTTTTTTCCTGAGGCATAAAGTTTGAGATCATCCATGTGAAATGAACAATAAAATGAATGATAAATAACAAAAATTTTTTTCGAGGGTGATGCTACTTACTCTATTTAGATAATGATCCTACTTTTTTTCTGGATTTATTGATTCCACAATATTGTCAAATGAAATACCACCCTGTTCAGTGGAATCTGAGGGTGGAGCATTTGCTCCAGACAAATAACGAATATTCTGGCTGCTTACTGATCTGTGAATGGAAAATGTACATACATTAACTTTATTTGCCGCTGATATTTTTGTCCGTTCAATGATGAGAGAGGAAATACATTTCCAAAGAATAATCGTGGTTGATTCCAGATTACTTTCAACTTTCATCGATGAATTTCAGCCTCTAAATGAAACGTTGTTACCTAGCATTACTATAGAAGCAACTGGCTCGATGTGTATTGCTCAGAAATAACAAAGTTTGAGATTGAAAACCAAAAACAATTGAAGAAAAAAAATCTTAGCTGAATGCATCGATATTAGAAAATCAATCCTCAAATTAAATTAATTCCTATGAAGACACATGGACGATAATTTATTGGTTGTTATTTTTACCGCTTTCAAGTTCATTGCTGTTCGGAGAAGCGTTTCATCGTTGATACGGAGGAGTATCATTGATTTTGTCCAATATTTTATCGCTTTGAAATAAATAAGATCAATATTAAACAAACATCCGCTTTGCTGGCATTTCAATTGTTCTTCATTTCAGGATGTCTAAAGCTTATAGAAAAATCCACAAATTCACCAACGTAATATCCTACTTCGCTACGAGATCATGGACATTCAGATCTGAAAATGTCCAAAAACTCTGCGACAAAATGTCTCACAAAGATAAGGAGTTATTCTTCAGTGATCTGAGGAAACTTGATTGGGATGATTTTTTCCAGTATTATCTGCAAGGTGTAAGAATCCACTTACTGAATGATCCTATTGAAACTTTGGAACAAGCTCAAATCAAGTGGAGAAGGTAAATTATTTTGAATATTTCGTAGTTTTTTTTCGATGAATTGTATGGCAGAACATAATTTTTGTAAAAAACGGAATTCTTGAAAATATTCGGGAATATTCCTATTTCAAACCTAATAAGGTAATTCTCAGGATAGCTGTGCTAACCAGGATATCCAACTGATATTTCGTCATTCTTTCCAACGATTTGTTTTATTTTCTGGACAAAAAGTGGAAACTCAAAAAGGGCTACTTTCCGAACATAAAAGTATTGATAAAATAATTTCATAATATTGCTATACTTGCCATGATTAATATAAAAATAGCATTAGGTCAGGTTAGGTTAGGTCCAAAGTGAATGGGTCTATTCTACCCTCCACCGCAACCCGCAAGGTTTTATTGTGGCTCATACCAATTCACACTCGACAAAATAAAACCAGCTCCTTAACGAATCCGATTAGTTTGCATGGTGAGTGGTCTTTCAGGTCAGATGGTATGAGTACGGCTTTGCCGAAATATAA